>SJYX01006991.1:11289-81042 GCA_006410675.1 Oreotragus oreotragus
TATTAAGAGAGTCAAGGAGAGAGCGAATGGCAGGATTAGGAGAATACAGACTTTACAAAAATTTAAATGGGAAACTTTAAAGTTTAGTTTCAAAAAGAAAGAGGAATCAAATATGACCTGGCTGTTTGGAGCTTGGTGGTATTATTAATAGAAATGGGAAGTGTTGGAGAAAAGCAGAGTTAAGATTGTGTGACAGTCGCTCAGTGGTGTCCGACTCTTTGTGAACCCATGGACCGTAGCCCACCAGGCTCCTCTGTCTACCGGATTCTCCAGGCAAGAAGACTGGACTGGGTTGCCATTTCCTTCTCCGAGAGTTAAAATTAGAGAAAGATAAATTAATTTGGGCCATGTTCCATTTGAGATGCTAGTGAGCTACTCCAGTGAACAAATACAAGAGAGGGTTTGGGCGGGAGATCGGGGCAGGGGGAGGGTTTTGGAATCAGATGCTCTAATGACTTTTTCTTCCTCTGTCTCCTGCTACTTCTTGCTGTCCTTTTCACCTCTTTCTGCCTCTGAATCTGTTGTTGACACCTGTCTCTTCTCTCTCTATATTAGGTCTTTTAATGGTAATGATAATAGTAATAACAACAGCTGTCCTTTATTACGTGACTAGTCTGTTTCAGGCAAGGAACAATTGCCTCCTGCTGGTCTTTTTCTCTCCTCCCACCAACATGTCCAGCCCACCAGGCTCCCTTATTCCTTAGAAAATGCCTTGTTTGTGTTGCCCCTCTTATTTAATCCTTTATAATCAATGCAAGGGTAAATTATTCCCATTTTCAGATAAGAAAATAGAGGCCCAACCTAGAGGGGTGGGATGGGGTGACTCAAGCAGGAGGGAGGCTCACAAGGGAGGGATTATATGTGCACATATAGCTGATTCATTTTGCTGTACAGCAGAAACTAACAACACTGTAAGGCAATTACATTCCAACCTAGACAGCATATTAAAAAACAGAGACATTATTTTGCCAACAAAAGTCTGTCTAGTCAAGGCTATGATTTTTTCCAGTGGTCACGTATGGATGTGAGAGTTGGGTGGTGAAGAAAGCTGAGCGCCAAAGAATTGATGCTTTTGAACTGTGGTGTTGGAGAAGACTCTTGAGAGTCCCTTGGACTGCAAGGAGATCCAACCAGTCCATCTTAAAGGAGATCAGTCCTGGCTGTTCATTGGAGGGCCTGATGTTGAAGCTGAAACTCCAATACTTTGGCCACTTGATGTGAAGAGCTGACTCATTTGAAAAGACCCTGATGCTGGGAAAGATTGAGGGTAGGAGGAGACGGGGACGACAGAGGATGAGATGGTTGGATGGCATCACTGACTCAATGGACATGGGTTTGTGTGGACTCCAGGAGTTGGTGATGAACAGGGAAGCCTGGCATGCTGCGGTTCATGGGGTCGCAAAGAATCAGACACGACTGAGTGACTGAACTGAACTGAATAATTAAAAAATAAAATAAAATAGAGGCCCCAAAATATTACATTAGTTTCTCTGGCGTCCAGCTGAAAAGTGACATAGACAGTGTTCACACACAGAGATGACTGTCTTTCTACTGCAATAAGCATGAACAAATTACTGCCCAGAGGCCAAATCCGACCCCTCTCATTTTTCTATACCCTGTGAACTAAGAATGGTTTTTACATCTCTAAATGGTTGAGGAAAGAATCAAAGAAGAATAATACTTTACGACGTGGGAAAATTATGTGAAATTCACATCTGTGTCCATTGATAATGCTTTCCTGTGACCCAGTCATGCCCATTTGTTTGTGTGTTACTGAAGGCTGTTTTTGTCCTAGTGTGTTGGGCACACGTCCAGATGTAGAGACATATGATATGGCCCACAGAGCCAAAACATTTACTCTTTGGTCCTTCACAGAGAAGGTTTTCCATCCTCTGAACTACAATATACTACTCTGAACACTTCATCTTATCTGTGGATTCCACAATCAACTCTGCACAAACTCTTATGCCAAGATGAAAAAGGAGGAGGGCATTTCAGCAACCCTCACCACTCCAGCTTACATAGTCCTGTTATATGGCTAACTATCTAGTCCTGCTAATGGTCCTGCTCACAAAGTCCCCACAGCCCTACCCAGGCAGGAAACGGTAATTCTGTTCAAAACAGTGACAGACTATGAAGCATGTTAGTAAATGAAATAAATCAGCCACATTGATCATGAAATAGAATCCAGTGTGTCTGTATTTTCCCTGAGCGAGTATAAAAAGAAGAATCAGAAATATTTTTAAGATGCAAAATAAAAACCTATAAAGATTATGATCCCTGAGGAGAGAAAAATAAATCTTTCCAGAGTTGGAGGGGCTAGCAGATTCTTTGAGGGCCCCACACCTAGCACTGTCTTGTTATACGGTAAGTCCAGTAGAAAATATTTGTTGATGAATGCATGAATGGATGGATGCAGACAAAAATCAGCATAAGAGTGGAGAATGCTTAGAATGTGAAGCTCTCTGCCTGGGATCTTCATTTTCTAAGGGTGGAGGGAGGCTGGTGGGCTGCAGATGAGCTGATGGGATGTCTGGGCGGGCAGGATGCAGGACAAGCAGGAGGCAGTAACGGGCTCAAGATTCCAAGAAGAACATTAATATTTCAGAGTTTCTGAAGTTTGCCTCCCAGATGCTGAGCCTGTCTCTGAATTTAGCTTCTGATTTTTCCTTTTTTTTTTTTTTCTTTTCATCTTCCTTCACTGAAGACAATTTGTTTATAATTTTCTGCAAACGAGATGACAGAATGGGGTGCATATTCCAAAGGCACATTTGAAGAGCTGCCTTCTCAAGTTTTCAGTTTATCCTGAGGCCATTCTAGGGCCTGGGTCATCACGTTTGCTTCAGAGGTGCACCGTGTATATTAATTAATATTGTCGCGGTTTTGCCATTGCTCTCAGCTGCCCATTTTAATAGCTGCTATTTTCTAATACATTTATTTATTTTTATCTCCCTAAATAAAAATTTAATCTTTTGGGAGAACACACTTTAAAAAAAAAGATAGTATCAATTTGTTTGTCAGGCATTGCCTTGCTCTTAAAGACAGGTTGCTCAGGCAGCCTGTGTGTCAGAACACACGGGAATCCATGTCACTCAGACAGCCTTGACAAGACTCTCACAAGTGTGTCTTCTCCCCTTTCTAACCTAGTATCTTTCTTTGCCTACACCTTTTCTGTTTCGTTTTCCTCCATTCTGCTTTTTCTCCTTCATGAAGAAATGTTATTCATATTTGCATCCCTCACTCTTATAATAATCATAGTTCTAATATCCTTGGGTATATACCCCTTCCCTTTTTCCTTTTTTTATTTACTTATTTTACCAACTTCTGTCTTTTTTAAGTGTTTCCACTTAAGCTGCTGTATTCTCCCCTGGTGGCTGAGCAAGTCCTGACCAGGGCAGGAAGGGATATGGGTAACATCTACCAGTAAACCATCTGTAAGAGTCTGAAAGTGATGACTTGGCCTTTCAATGTGGTCCAATGTGCCGGTTTAGCCTCTGAATCCCAGCCTCTTCTTTCTCCTGCCACGTTGGCTCAGTCATACAACAGGTTCTCCACGTCCAGCACACATGTTCTTTGCTGAACTTGGTATTCTGCTGTGAAAACCAGATTTCTTGTTAGGTTTTGTCCCTAGTGAGCCCTCGCCCAACTTATGCAGGAGACTGGAATCTTTCATTATTGGCCAAGATTTCCACTGTGCATATTGGAAAGCATGCAAGCTTTGATATCAGACCCTCCTCAGTACAAATTCCAGGCTTGTCACTTACTAGCTGTGTAACCTAGGGCACATTACATCGGCATGTTGGACTTCACCCTTCTAGTCTATGAAAGGAGCACACTGTAGACCCTCACACTGTGAGGTCATCTGTAAGGACTCTTCTCTGAAGAGGACTCACAGGGGAGGTATTTTAGGAGATAGGATGAATTAGAATGTTTTTCATTGCAGAGA
This sequence comes from Oreotragus oreotragus, assembly GCA_006410675.1. Taxonomy (NCBI): domain Eukaryota; kingdom Metazoa; phylum Chordata; class Mammalia; order Artiodactyla; family Bovidae; genus Oreotragus; species Oreotragus oreotragus. The sequence goes on from SJYX01006991.1 coordinate 15,236, forward strand.
ATGGTTACTGAATTCAATTATGCACACAGTGAGGACATTTATTGAGTCATACAAAGAATAATCCAGCCTCTCTCCAACACCTCCCCTGACCAAATGTTCTCTCTGTCTCTCCACATAGCCATCGACAAAGAAGGCTTCATTCTAAAGTGAATTCTCTACTTGATAGTATGGTGGCTTCAATAACTAGTGCCATATGCTTTTCTATTTCATTTTGGCTGGGGTAGGGGGTGGATGGGGAGAGAGGCAGGGGGCAGAGAAAGAAACAGAGAAATCTTTGAACCTGATCTTTGGAACTCAAATCCTTCCCATGAATTTTCTTGGGCCAATTTTAGTAACAATAATTTATTAATGCAAAATTTGCCTAATAGGGAAGTGTTAGACGCTGATTGGTCTAAGTCCCTAAACCATCACCAGTCAATGAATTACCATGACTGACTAAGGCCAAGAAAGGCTGCTCTTAACCTTAAATGTTCTAGCTTTAGTTTCAAACAAGATGTGGGCTGAAATTCTAGGTTTGCTCCTTGCTAGCTTGTGGGCCATGGACAAGTCAACCAGCTGAGCCACGGTTTCACTAGTCTACAATGAAGAGAACAGTATCTGCCTCCTGGTATTAATACATATTCCCTTAGATTCTACAGGGTGAAAAATGCTGAGCTTCAGTTCAGATCCCTACTCTGGTGGGGTTATCATTTCCGAACTTCAATTTCCCCATGAAAAATAGGAGATAAAAATAGTAGAGTGGCTCAGCAGTAAAAGAAGCCGCCTGCCAATGCAGGAGACACAGGAGATGCGCGTTCAACTGCTGGATCAGGAAGATTCCCTGGAGAAAGAAACAGCACCCACTCCAGTGTTCTTGCCAAGATAATCTCATGGTCAGAGGAACCGGGTGGGCTGCAGTCCATGGGGTAGCAAAGAGTTGGACACAACCAGAGAATGACTAAGCGTGCGTGTACACACACACACACACACACACACACACACGCTGGTTTTGAAGATTTGGTGAAATAAATTTGTGAGGCTCTTAGAACAGAGCCTCTAAGGTATGTTATTTATTGACAGTAACACCTACACTTTCTGCTGCTGCTGCTGCTAAGTCACTTCAGTCGTGTCCGACTCTGTGTGACCCCATAGACGGCAGCCCACCAGGCTCCCCCATCCCTGGGATTCTCCAGGCAAGAATACTGGAGTGGGTTGCCATTTCCTTATCCAATGCATGAAAGAGAAAAGTGAAAGTGAAGTCGCTCAGTCTGTCCGACCGTTAGCGACCCCATGGACTGCAGCCCACCAGGCTACTCCATCCATTGGATTTTCCAGACAAGAGTACTGGAGTGGGGTGCCATTGCCTTCCCCGCCTACACTTTCTAGATGTTAATTTTACTTTGTATGCCTAGAAGAGTCAACTGTTATCTGATTCCTGGATTCCCACCATAGGTCCCTCTGCACTGGATTGGCTGACTTGCAGGTGAATACTTTATATCCTCTTTACATTATTCATCTGACTGTTCAACTACTCATGAGGAGTGGCTGGAATGACACCTTCTCTCTCCTATCACTGGCCCAACCAATCTAGATTTTTACCTCTTCCCCCATGAGACAGGATATTGAAATTCCTGCTTGCTTTGTGAAAGAGCAAACTCATATTTTGATAATTTTCTTGGTAACCAAGAAATGATGAATGACATATGGCCAAGTGTCTGGGTTAAACCCAGAGTCTTCTATCTTAAGCCAGCATTGAATTAAAAAATGTCTTCTAAGATTCTGATTGCTAAGATGCCAACTACCCAGAATTGAATATTTCTTTTGACACTTGCTTTTAAGCTAGACTTGCTTAATTAAATCCCAACCAATATCATTATTGCATCTCTTTCCATCCTATCTCTTCCAGTGATAAATATCACACATTCTCAGAAGTTTTTCAGTTTCCACAGGTTTTATTCCTTAAATAGGTTTCTCCCTTTTCTGGTATGTCATTGTTATCCAGACATAGTAAACAAAATCTTACTTTATTTTTTCCACTTGCTTTGATAACATGAACAATTCTTTTCAATCTACCCAGTTATAGTCTGAAAAGTGTAATTAACTCTATGGGTTTACAGATTTTCATACTTTAATTTCTGACCCTTTCTTCCTCTTCCTTGCTCCTCACTAAGGAAGCTTGGAAGTGACATACAACGGGCAGCCCTTTAACACATGTGGACTGCGCTTAAACTGCTCAAGACAATGGCTACTGGCTGTTCAAACGATTCCAAGAGGAAGCTAGTGGCTGGTCTCTTGTAAAAGTCCAGGAGACCCAAAGGCTACAGCGGTGGTTTCATGCTGGCCTGTGGATAGCAGTAAAGGTTACAACCAGATAGTGACTGGAGTTGGAAGCAGATATTTTTGTTTTCAAAAAGGCAGACACAGCACCCGGTCCCTAGCGGCTGTGTGTCACGTTACAGTGGGAGAAACCAGAGCGTGGTGGCAGGCTCTGGCACCACGGGAGAGGAGCAGGGAGCACTACTAAGGGAGCATTTGTTGGGCGGGGGCAGTCGCTCCAGCCCTGAGCACACAGGTGCACTCCTGGCTGAGGGCCACGTCTGGAGGGAAATGGCCCACAAAGGCTAGGCTCTGCCTTTGGCTGCAGATTGCGGCCAGAAATGGTGCCAGACAAAGGTTGGCAAAAAGTCTCCCCATCCCCAGAAAGATGCTTTAAAGGATGATACCTCCTACTTGCGTATTTGAAGGAGAGGAAACAAAATCTAGGTGAGAGACCCTGCTGAGTTCATAAAGGAGGAGAGGGAGAGGAGAATTTTATTCACTTGAACACAGTAGCGTTAGTGTCCTTGATTTACACTATTTGGTGTGCAACTGCCCCCAGGAAACCAGGAGGAGGCCTGGAGTCTAGCACCTTCTAGGAGATCAGAGCTGTGCACTTGGATGAAGAGAGACCTGAGTGCGCTCGAACACCTACTTGTGTAAGGAGGTGAGGGGAGGGGACACCCTGTTCTAGAGGGGACAGTGTAGATGATGCTGCCCTCAGGGAGGAGCGCAGTGTGACCCCTTTACGTGGTTTTAGGCGGGCATGTGAGACGGCTCCTCTCTCCTTGCAGATTGGAATCTCTGTACATTCCTGTACTCTCAGTCCCTGGCATTTCTGCCCCTGGGGTCTTTGCTTAAAGGATTTCCCTGCTTATCTTCCCGGCTCCTGCAGCTGCATAGCTGCCCTACTGCTCCTGTGGGGACGAGGGCTGAGCTTCTGTGATTCCTGCCCTCCGGCCACTGCAGAAGTTATAAGCCCTCAGGAGAGAGTGAAAAGATGAAAGGATGTGCCTCTGAAGTTGTGCGAGTCTGGGACTTACAGGGAACCAAGCCTAATTTACATTGGAGCTTTGCTGGGATCATTTCCCGCTGATATATTTGGAGGCTGGCGGAGGTTGGCACTGCCCTTCTTCATTCGCTGTGGAGCAATTTCAGAAAGTTAATTAACCTGGGCTAGTTCCCCTCCTTTGGAAGTCCAGATGGACTTCAAATTTGCCTTTTAAAAATGACCTACATCCTGGGAAATGGATAAGACAAACCCTCATCCATTTTTATTTTAGAATGCTCTTTTTTTTTTCTCAACTCACTTGATAATTAGTAATTTACCTCTACCATGTTCAGATTTGTTAACACATATTTTAATTGCTTATTTTGTGCAAATTACTATGTTAGGCACTTTGAAGAACACAGAGAAGTGGAAAATCCAGTCTTTGACCTCAAGGAATTTGCAGTCTTAGTGGGATTATAAAATCTGAAATGAAAATTGATGCAACATTTTAGATTGTAGGAAGTCCCAAATGACTGAATGCGTACGTGCTAAGTTTTTAGCTGGGTCTGCCTCTGCAACCCCATGCACTGTAGCAGACCAGGCTCCTCTGTCCATGGGATTTCCCAGGCAGGAATACTGGAGTAGCTGGCCAGGCCCTCCTCCAGGGGATCTTCCTGACCCAGGGGCTGAACCTGTTCCTCTTAAGTCTCCTGCATTGGCAGGCGGGCTCTTTACTACTTGTGCCACCTATGAGCAGTAAATCCACTGAGATTTTTTGAAGCACAGATTCCCTTTCTGTCACTGTGCTGTTTGCAGTTAGTGAGGGCTGATAAATGCAGGCTTCCGAATCATACTGTGTGACCTTGGATGAGCCTCTTGCCTTTTCTAAACCTCGATTTCTTCTCTTGGAGAAAAGGGGGAAAATGATATAAACCTCTCAGGAGTTGAGGGGATTAAATAATTTCATGCAGCCTTCAGCAACATGTCTAGCACATAATGGATGCTGAATAAAAGCCATTCTGATTGTTAAACCATTGGCGATGTTACCTGCTCCACAGTGCTCTGAGCAGACTGATGGCTGAAGGCGTAGACACAGGCCCATGGACAGTACAACATTTTTTCTTTTTTTAGTGCTATCCGGGGCCAAGGATCTGGGATAATGTTTAAATTCTGAGTATCTCTTGCTTCCTTTTCCCCCTCCATCCTTTCTGTGTTAGTACTTCAGTCGTGTCTGACTCTGTGCGACTCCATAGACTGTAGCCCTCCAGGTGCCTCTGTCCATGGAATGCTCCAGGTGAGAGTACTGGAGTGGGTTCCCATTTCCTTCTCCAGGGGATCTTCCCAAACCAGGGATCAAACCTGGATCTCCCTCACTGCAGGCAAATTCTTTACCATCTGAGCCACCAGGGAAGTCATTCTTTAATCCCTAAAATAAATGTGGGATCAGGGATCAGACACACAGTTGATCCAAGGCTTCACCTAATGAACTGCCCTAGAATTTGGATGGCTGTTGGGAAGGAGAGAGTTGTGAGGAAGGAGCTGTGTTCAAAATCTTGAAAGTATATTATTCCATGAAACCAGCCCCAATCCCCACCTGCAAGGAGTGAGTGATTCAGTGAGAAAGATCTTACAGGGATTCCATGTCTTACTTATGCCTGGTTGCCATGTTGTATTTTTTCTCCTAATTTAGTAGGAAGTGTTGGACCACAGCTTTAGTGCTGTCTTCTCAGGAGTAGGGTGTGAGGATGGAGGTTTTCACTGCTGGCAAATATGCACAGGTGAAAAAAGGTCCCACTTCTAGGCCTTAAAACTTCCCTAAGGCTTCTCACATGCATCCTATTCAGAGCTGGGCCTAATGAACAATGACCCCAGGGGAAGATTTCATTTTGCTTTTAACAGGTTTTCTCCCAGTGGGCTTGGGAAGCAGACAGTCCTCTTTCACAGGCCAGCTTCCCACCATTCACCCCAGGATACCCTGACAGCAGCAGGTGGGAAGATAGGCAACCTTGGAAAGCTGATCGAGTTTAACTTTCCACGTTGCTCCCCTGAAAGCTACTGGGGAAAAGAGTGCAAAGTTGGAGCTCCAGCAACCTTGTAGTTAGTTTAAAAATGAATCTGCCTGTGAAATTGTTTCCAGGCCTCAGGGATTTTTGCCCAGCTCTTCCCAGGCTTCTAGAGCCAAGCGTTCAGAGGATGGAGCTCCCACCCGGATTTTGGGGACTGGCGTTCTCCTATCAGGCGCATGATCATGTTTACTGGGATCTGTGCTCACTTTGGAGGCTGCTTTATGAGTATTCACCAAATAGCCTCTCACTTGGAGGCCAGAAGGGCACTTTATATTACTGTAGGATGCCAGCATACACCACCCCCAAATAGGCCTCTAGGCATAAGGATTGCTTTGAGAAACAGCAGACAGAGAGAAGTTCTGAAAACAGAATAAAAGTTGCCCTTTTGTAAAGAAATGTATGCCTATAAAGGAGATCTCCATTTGGAAGAGGGAGGCCGGCGGGGAGGTGGGGTGGGGGTGTCTCCATTTCTGGACCACAAAGAGAAGGATGACTCTAAACCAGAAGAGGCTTAGCCATGGTGAAGCCACGGGCTGAAGTTTGTATAAAGAAGTTTACCCCATTTAGTTCCTGGTCACCTATCCACACGTGACCTGCCCCCCCTCCCCCACTATCCTCTCCTTGATTTATCTGAGGGTGGTATTTCAGCCTGAATTCTAAGCTGCCTCCTTGAGTTACTTATTTCTCTAGGTGTCTCCCATATATGTGGGATATACACATTAATAAAAGTTACTTTTTTTTCTTGGCAATCTCTTTCTTGTTCCAGGGGCCCTGGCCAAGACCTTAGAAAGGTGGAGGAAATTTTTTTCCTACCCTGCAGGATCAAAGTCATGAAACTCCTTTCATTTAGATGTTTAACATGTTCTCCAAATACACTTTTAGCCAGAGATAAGGGGATCCAAGGACAAGCCTGAAACCTTCACCAGACCTGGGGCATGTGTGTACGTGTCTGTGTGCACCCAGAATTCTATTAATTTATGCAAACAAAACAATTATATGACATTGTATGGGGGTGGCTAAAGGTATTAAATTGTTAAATGCCAATATTTAAATCCTGGTTACAAAAGTTGTGGTATGATTTGGTGCCATCCTTCCTTTTAAAAATATAGTATGCTTGTAGCATCCAAATTTGAGAGTGAACTATGTTTAGACAGCTTCCCTGGTGGCTCAGATGATAAAGAATCTGCCTGCAATGTGGGAAACCCAGGTTCAATCCCTGGGCTGGGGAGATCCACTGGAGAAGGGAATGGCTACCCACACCAGTATTCTTGCCTGGATAATCCAATGGACAGAGGGGCCTGGCGGGCTACAGTCCATGGGATTGCAAAGAGTCAGACATGACTGAGTGATTAACACTACCCAGTATTTAAATGGCCTGAATATGCACCTAAAGTTGCAGTGAATGCTTATTAAGCTGACTATGAACCAAAAATACATGGTACCCAACATGGCAAATACAAAGATGTTTATGGCAACAAAAGGGCAAATTTATAGAAACCAGAATTGTTTTGGAAAATCTGGAAGGAATGTTGTGTTAAGTATGGAAATGTCTCCTGGAAAATGTAGCTCATACTATGCCACTCAGGGCGAGTCCTAGTCACCGTCTTCCTCAGAACTGATAGACCATTTTAATCTCTTGAAAACTGAGTAATTTCACACTTCTCCATTTCATTCATTACATCAGACACAATGGATACAAAAACAACTTGTATATTGTTTGGTTCTATTAAATGCTAATTACCATTAGTACTGGACTATGCTCACTGATGAGCTGTGGTGTAGTGTGTTAAGCTTTGACTTTGCACAACCCCAAAGAGACTAAGTCCAGAGGTAACTAGAAGCTTCTGTAGACTTTCTTACATAAACCTAACCCTAACACTAATATGGAGGGCTATTTAAAAACAGCTCCCCGAGATGAGGAGGGTTTGCCCCCTTAAGTGTGTAGAGATGAGTGTTTGGCTCTGAGAGGTGTTTTGGAGATATTTGAGTTGGCCTGAATGCCCACGTCTGAGGCGGAGCGGCGGGCCCTCCACGTGGACTGGTTGTTGTGGTTGCAGTGGCCACGACTGGCTCCCAGAGTTTAAGGGACCTGCCAGTCGGTGGGGCTGCTGCTCTCATCTGCGTGTGCTGGAGAAAAGGGCATCCCCAGAGGCAGATGGGCTTGGAAGCAAGTGCCTGTGTGTTTGCAGTGAGGAGAGAACGAAAGGCCGGGATGTGGAGGGAGAGTGCTATCAGTCTGACAGATCGCGCACTGGCGCTTTCTAGATAAAATGCCCCCTGAGAAAAAACAGCAGGTCAGCCGCAACCATTAGCTCTGCCGAGATGCACTTCACCAAAGGAGCAACTTCCCTCTGTTGAAGGAAAATGCAGTTTTAAAAAGTCGCTGACTCCAGCTGGTGCTCACATCAGTCCCTAACTTGACCTACTATGAGCAGACCTCTGTGGGTCTCCCAAGGTGGTCAATGAGCCAAAAATCAACCTTTCAGAAGATCAGAGCCCTAAGGTCCGGCCCTATGAACTGTATGGTAGCATACTTTGGGACCCTGGATAAGAAATAATCGTATAACTGAAAACCAAAAGTTGGTAGATTTATTCCATTCCAGACTTAGTGCCTCCTAGTTAATATAATTTGATTTCTTCTCTCTTTTAGTCTGTCCTGCCCACTTCAGATTTTTTTGTTTTTAAACCAAAGAGTGAATCATGACATGCATTGGGGTCTCAGAAAAATTAGAGAAAACCCAATCACTTCGTAAGATAGAAATCATGATCATGAAAATTAGGGGTTTGAGAAAATCCCTCTCTGAATGACTTCTCAGGAGATGCAAGGAGCTGTCGTTTTGAGAAGATTTCAACGTCATACTCCTTTTTCCTCTCACTGATTCAAATTTCTAGAACATTCTCAACTGTGGTCAAATAGTAATAACAATAATGGCAGTAATAAAAAGAAACAGATAATGATTTGTGGCTAAAAGAAGCCCTAGTACTTAAAGAAAAGGAAAATGAACCTGCTGAGCAACTTCAGCTTTGCCTCCTATGAGATGCTATCTTGTAGCAGGACTTTAAAAAAATTTGCATGATGTAGTTACTAATTATATAACTTGAGAATTAGACACTAGGACATGTATCCAGTCTCTATTACCATCCTAGAGAGAAACAGAACACTGAATTCCAGCACTGAATGTATCATTTAGAGTGCTACATCAGCTCTTCAAAGGAAAGCATAATTTCTAGGGCCAGGAAGAAGCAGCTGAAATCACAGTTTACACGGAACCGTTTGATCCCTGTCTGGGGTAAAATGCGTCTTCTGGTTTTGTTGCTGCTCTTTTTCTGTCTTGGACATGCTGGTGGTTTACTGCGTGTGTGTGTGTTGAGTCATGTGCACATTTGTGTATATGGTCTGCTTGTCTCATCATGGCTTCCTTAGGGACACCATCCACAGTCATACAGATCATGCAACCCCACTCCCACTCTTCACCCCTGAATAGGGCCGTGATGTGGTGAGTCAAGATCAGGACCACTGTCCAGACTAATACAGGCCCCGGACACAGCAGAAGAAAGAACTGCCCCGATTCTCCTGTGAGCAGGGGAAGGAGGTTAAGCAGGGACGACTTTAATGAGTTGGAAGGGGTACTGTAGTGGGAGTCAGAAGTCTTTTGATCTTCATTTGTAGGTGTGATCTTGAATCAAAGGTCGATGCTTAGGTCTTAAGTCATACAGATCATGCAACCCCACTCCCACTCTTCACCCCTGAATAGGGCCGTGATGTGGTGAGTCAAGATCAGGACCACTGTCCAGACTAATACAGGCCCCGGACACAGCAGAAGAAAGAACTGCCCCGATTCTCCTGTGAGCAGGGGAAGGAGGTTAAGCAGGGACGACTTTAATGAGTTGGAAGGGGTACTGTAGTGGGAGTCAGAAGTCTTTTGATCTTCATTTGTAGGTGTGATCTTGAATCAAAGGTCGATGCTTAGGTCTTACAGAGGCCTGGTGGTTTCTCTAGCCCTGGGCATTGGCTCAGGAATTTGCAAAGTTCCCAAACCAGTTACGGAAGCAGGTCCCGGCCTGCCCTCAGGCATTTCAGGGCACTGGGGCCTGGGCAGGGGAGGCTGCCCTCCCTCCTCTCTTGGTCGTCCTCCGCCCAACTTCCTCTCTGGCCGTGAAAGCCCCCTGGGTTTGGCAAGGCGACCCCTATCCCTCAGAGTGAGAGTATGACCAGAGGAGGCAAAGAAGTTCATCCTCGGTATTAACTTTGCAATTCTGCTCTCATAGTTTTCCCATACTTTTTATACCTTTATACATTCTACTAGAAATTTGGGGGGTTGGGGAGAAGAAAAATTCTAATTTGATTCTATTTGTTTTGAGGGTGGTGTCCAGGCACTGCTGTTTTTTAAAGGCTATTAGTCGATCCTAACATTTATCTCAGGTTGAAAAAGGCTGAGATGGAGTCAGGGAGTGAGCAGGAGCTGAAATCTAGACAGCCTGCCAGAGGCTCTTTTTGCTTTCTACATGTCCATCCATGTTGCCAGTACACCCCCTCCCACCCCTGTACCCCCAAACCTTCATCAACTGCACTGGGCATGTTTCAACAGGGCTGCTCTTGAGGTTGGAGACCTCTCTCTCCTGGCAACCAGAAATATCTGTATGGGAGAAGCTAGATTGTTGAGCTGCACTGACCACCTTCACGTGACCTAGGGCTCCTTCCTAGGGACATACAAGCCCATCTGCTCTTTTCATGGGGCTCCATTTTCACTGGTGCCATCAGGCAATCCCTGCCTTTTAGGATATTGTCAGGTCTGTCCCTGGGCTGTGGAGGACGCAGATGTCTGGATTCCAGTCTGAACGGCAGTGTCCCTGCTTTGTGGAATGTTGGATTCGTGCATCAAAGCCATAGAGGAATGGCTGGCATTTTGTTGCTCAATCTGGACTCACAGTTCTTAGCGAATGGGATTTTGCTAATGAGAGCAGCTGTAGTGGAAGTTAGACTGAGGGGATAAGTTAAAGACGGGCTTTGGTGGGTGTCTGTCTTCTGGTTAGGATGCTGGTGGCTGAGAAGTGTGCACTTAGTTATACATGGAGACTCGTGATTACGTGAGAGATCCCCCAGCAGATTAGAACATCTGTGATGAGTACTGGAAGGTTCCAGAGGCCTTTGCTTCACCCCAGTGCCACAGACGGCCATCTCCAGCCTCCTGCGGCCCTGCTCCGTTTGTGTGCTGTGTCAGGGATAATGAAATCAGACAGGCCCACAGAGACCGCTTTTCCCTCCTCACAAATTTTTAATAAAACGCTTTGAACAACAGAGCTGGGCATCTCTGAAGCCTGAAATTAAAGCAATAAGATGGAAGATGACTCGCTTGTCAGTCTGCACCAGACTGCATCACCAATACAAATTCCCAGGGAGCTTTTTCTAAATCTGCCGACAATGTGAGGCTTTCCATCTGGAGTCTTCTCTGCCTTATTTTCATAGGAAGAAAATCCAGCACGGAGCAAGAGAAAAAAAGGGACACTTCATTCTCTGCCACTAACATGTGACTCAAGCTCTGAATTGGGTTTTCACAAAAAGTCATTTTGGGAGAGACTCACTCTTGAATATGTAAGTGTCCCTGATTCAGATTTCTGGAGACAGAAAGTAATCAGTTATTCATATGCTCATCACCGCTCACCTACCTGCTTTGCAAGAGGAACGACCACTGGAGGTTCCCGGACTCTCTGGATCCCCATGTTCACCTTAGTCTTCCCTCCCTCCACCTCCTCGCCCTCCCCCACCCACCACCCGCTGCCACAGGAAAATACTTACTAGATTCCCAGGTGGCGCTAGTGGTAAGGAATCCACCTGCCAGTGCAAGAGACCTAAGAGACACAGGTTCCATTCCTGGGTCAGGAAGATATCCTGGAGAAGAGAACGGCTACCCATGTCAGTATTCTTGCCTGGAGAATCCTGTGGATGGAGAAGCTTGGTGGGCTACAGTCCACAGAGTCACAGTCAGATACAACTGAAGCGGCTTAGCACATAGAAGGATACAACTCAGGAACACCCAGATGGAAGAGATACACAAAGCAAGGATGGGTAAAAGGGTGCAGAACTTCCATGCCCTGTCAGAGGGCGCCCTCCCAGTGCCACTGCGTGTTCATCAGCCTGGAAGTTCACTGGATCCCACAAGTCCAGGGGTTTTTTCTTTTTCTCCCTCCTGGGTTTTTTGTTTGTTTTGTTTCTGTGTTTTAATCGGAGGAAAATTACTTTACCATGCCATATTGGTTTCTGCCATACCACCTTCGTCTGATGTCCACTCTTGCCTGGGCCCTGGTGAAAGAATACAGCATGCCTGGTGTCTTGGAGCTCCATGCCAGGGGCCAGGACTGACCAGTGACACTCACAGAAGTACTATAATGTCACGTCAGGTGGCACTAAGTGTCATGAGGACAAAATCAAACATACAACGGGGCAGAGCATTAGGGAGGATGGGGATATTTTAGATAAGGTGTGTGTGAAAGGCGTCTAAGCTCTAGGTTGTACATTAAGTATCTATGTAGGCTGACCCTTTTTTCAAAGCAAAACTCTTGGCATTAATTCTGCAAGGAAAAGTATCTCGTCCTCTACGAAAGAGACTTCATTTGAATGAAATTTAAGAATTAGTGGCTCTCTTTTTTTCTCCTCTCCTCGCCCTTCTCTTCTTTCTCCTGTTCTTCTCCATCTCAACCCTGGTTCTTCTCTTCTCCTGTGTCTCTTTTACATCTTTCTCCTGTCTTGACCATGTATTCATATCCAGGAAGAAAAATAAATGCAAAATATTTCTACCCCTTTATATATCAGGGGTTATTTCTAGAGTCCTAAGCTCTTGACACCAGTGGGAAGGTTTGCAGCAGTTCACTTCTGCGGCCTTGCACCTTCTCGCTGGGTGCAAGTGGAAATTTGACCATACCTATCTGGGGGCTCAGGCCTAGACTTCCTACAACATATATATAAAAGCCACGAGCCTCCTGCTGAAAATGCTAAAGAAAACAGTGAACCACCCATCTAAGTTCTGTGCTGATACTGCCTGTTCTTTTCCCACATTAAGGCGAAGCTAAATGAGGTCATCTTTTTTGTGACCGTGTCTCCAGGGTAGTATGGCTCAGGGTCCTGGCAGAGGCTACGGTCCCACACAAGCAGTTTTAAGTGAAGAGAGTATGGTGGTGGGGCTGTGTGAGTGGCAGGGTACAAGCAAGGGGGCAAATAGTGGCTGGCGAAGCAGCCAGAAGGCAGAGCGCACAAAGCCAGTACACCTCCAGGGCTGAAGAGCAAGGGGAAGGGGAATTTCTTCCCAGAGCCCAGTGAGAACAGGAATCCTGAAGGCAGTGACCTGACAGGATGCTGCTGTCAGAGGACTGCAGGGAGCAGGAGCCAAGCAGGGAAGAAATACCAAGCAGGCTGTCTCTGCTCTCGCTCTCTAGCCTCAGACCCACCCCGAAGTCTGCCGTCTGGGAGCATGGAGAGCTGCCCCTGGGAACAGAACAGAGACGGAGAAAGGAGCCAGAGGAAAGGACCTGCAGGATCTCGAGTCCACAGACCAGCCTTCCTACCTACCTCCTGTTAGATGTTCCATGGGCGCATCCAGAGCGGCCACCACACCAATCATCCTTCATTTCTCCCTCAGTTGTAATAGCCACATATTGAGCAGCATCACATTTGGTAAATGGGCCCCTGATCAAAGTGCTGCTGCTGCTGCTAAGTCGCTTCAGTCGTGTCCGACTCTGTGCGACCCCACAGACGACAGCCCACCAGGCTCTGCCATTCCCAGGATTCTCCAGGCAAGAACACTGGAGCGGGTTGCCATTTCCTTCTCCAATGCATGAAAGTGAAAAGTGAAAGTGAGGTCGCTCAGTCGTGTCCGACTCTTCACGACCGCATGGACTGCAGCCCACGAGGCTCCTCCGCCCATGGGATTTTCCAGGCAAGAGTACTGGAGTGGGGTGCCATTGCCTTCTCCGATCAAAATGCTAAGGTGACCTAATTCTATCACAGCTTTTAATTTCCTCTATTTTCAGCAACTGGTCTGTGAAGACTTGATCTGACCCTGTGTGTCCTGCCTGTGGCCCCTCTGTTCCCCAAGTCCTTCTTTTGTAGTTGAAAAGATCATTTCCAAAGACTTTAATGATTTCCTTTCTAAGTAAACGCATAAGAAATTCCCCTTCCATTTTAGGGTCTGTCTATGATTTTCTTATTCCTTAATATTTTCTTTCAGAGAGAAATTCAGGACTTGAAAGTCATCCTAAGGTCATTTGCCTGTTGTGGAAGCCATAAAGATGAAAGCACACTTATCTTGCGGGGGTGGGGAGGGCGCTGTTACAGCCTGGTTCTTGCTGAAGCCTTTCTAATGACCATATTCTCTGGCTCTGGCTACAGTTATTTCATGGTTTATATTACAGGCTATAGCAGTTCCTTTCTTAGTTGAAATCAGTTTTTGGCCTTGGCTGAGTTTTTTTTTTTTTTTTTTTTTCCTTTTTGCCCTAAGAAAAAGACAGCTCTTGAGAACTTTGCCAAAGACACACATTCACACCAACCTGCCCAATAAACCAGTGTTTAAAAAATGTAATGGCTCAGCTCACATTTAGTATGAGGAATGGCTGTTGTCTACCTCTGTCCACTTTGAAGAAACATATCTCTCTGCTGCTTCTGAGGAAGGACCCTGTCCTGTGTTGTGTTTCATGGGTGAACAGAGAGATACCACCTTAAACTGATATTGATCCACAGGTTTTACCAACCCAAAGCCCTACCAAGGGCATGTCAGCTCATCTGAAAGCCGAATAGCATCACTAATTAGAATCGGGATTTATGCTTCTGTTCCTTGGGTAGCACTTCATAAGCACCTCCAAACTCACCCTCTCTCTAGTCTGAGACTAAGGAAGGCATGTGTGAAAGAAACTGTCAATATTAACTGATGTTCTATTGGAACCCTTGAGGCCTTACTGTTGCTGAGAGTCACGTGGCCTCTGTTTGTAGCTCTGGAAAGTTTAGGTGTTCAGCCTTGAAGAGAGGACCTCCACCCATGAAAATCTCTCTTTAGCCCATTCCATAGTCAGTGAAATTGGTCTTCTTTCCCTTGACCCCATGTTGCATCAGAAGGTAAGCTGGGGATGCAGAAGCTGCCACGTTGGTTTTCTCCCCCCACCCCACCCCCACCCTGTGGAGAGAGGGCGCTCTTAGCATTTCACCCTAACACTCTGGTGAGTTGATAGGGACGTTAGCTGTTTAACCGTGGGCTGGGCTGCCTCCTATTACTCGTACAACGGCCATGGTCCTTTGCCTCCTGGGAGACACTGTGAAATGCTGATGGCCCAGTCCTTGGGCTAGCCGGGTCTCCCGCCCGCTGGGAAGAGCCAGCGGCCCCGGGAGCCACCCTCTGCCGTCTCTGCTCACTGCTGGGTCTGTTTCCAACACCAGCAGAACACCTGCCCGCCCTCCTGCGGTGGGCGCAGCTGCTGTGGCAGTGACACACTGTCTGTGGGGCAGGCCTGGCACGACACTCGTCAGTCCCTGGTCCTCTTTTCTACAGCCTTTCCCACCCTCCTGAGACTATTCTCTCTTCTGGATTTATTTCAGTGACCCTTGGGCTTGAGGCAGTTTATTTTGCCCTGCTTCCTGGATCTAGCATTTATCATCAGCAAATAATGTTATTTGCAAGGGGGACTAGATCCTGGTTTTCAGATTCTCAGTAACTGGCGAATCTGCTGTGACCAGTGCTCAAGCTAGCGTCCACTCTGCCTTCTACGAAAGGGTTAACCTCAAGGCAGCGAGTCGTGTCAGCCCCGCTGGTCTCCCGCCAGCTTCCCTCTGATGGGCTGCGGGGCTACCATATTAGGAGTGTGTGAAGATTCAGCTCCCCTGGTGTACACAGCAGGAGCTCTCCTGTCAGTCTGAAAGGCAGGCGCTATATTTAGCATCAGGCCCCGGGGAATAGCAGCTCCACGTGGGAGGGGGCTGCGGGAATGCAGTTGTGCGTTGAATCTCCGCTCCAGTCCCCACGGAGGAGGCTGAGGCCCTGGGAAAGAGCTGGGCTCTTCCTCCCGCGACCTCCTCCAGCGTCTGCATGGCATCTTTTCCAGGTCAGGGAGGACGACGTCCCTTTCATCTCTGCTGTTTCGTTTAACATGGAGGAAAGCAGCCATGATTGTTGAATGAACCATCACTCAAAATGTTGTAAACAGCGCTTGGTCTCCCTCCAGCCCTCATCTCTTCCCCAAATCGAGTTAACTAACCACTAATATGATGCGTGGAATAGTTTTATTGCCTTATGATCTCTCTCTACTGAGCAAATAAGAGGAATCGCCTCCCTTTGGTTTTTGCAGAAAATGTGTCTTTGGTACTAAAAAGGTTTTATTACACATTGCAGAAGCCTCTGGGTCTAAAAGTATATCTTCCTTTATAAAATATAATTGTATAAGTAAAACATAATTACATATAAATATATTTCTTATAAAGTCCATACATAATTTTACATAATATAGTAACATTCTATGAGAGAGTTGTTAACTCATTTGATGATATGGAGTAAGTGCCTTGTTTAATGGACTTGTAACAGTAGCTCTGTTTTAAGGGTAGTTTATTGAGGGTAGAAGGAGAAAGGGCGAAGAGGATGAGATGGTTGGACAGCATCATAGACTCAATGGACATGAGTCTGAGAAAACTCTTGGAGACAGTGAAGGACAGGGAAGCCTGGCGTGTGGCAGTCCATGGGGTGGCAAAGAGTCGGAGATGACTTAGCAGCTAAACAATAACCCAGGAATGATCAGTTCCAGGGGCAGTTTTGCTCTGTCTCTCTCTCTCTCTCCCTGCTACATTTGCCATTTCAATTGACTAAGACTTCAGATTTGGCCAAGTTCATTTCTAACTCTGAGGCTTGGGAAACATTTAGAATATGGTATTCTCCTTATCCCTACATATTTACCTCTGCCACAAAACTCACTAATTTCCCCAGACTGGTAGTTGAGTGAAGAGCTATAGTCAAAATATTGCATAAGCCTAAAGTTTCTGATTGGGAAATGCATTGAAATAAAAAATCAAAGCCACAGCATTTGTAACCACCATCACCCACAGCTGGAATTCTGCTTCAGAGCTCCAGCTAGGATGAAATGACCTTTTAGTTGGCCCTGGTTGAATCTAAGTCTTTCCTGATAGCTCAGTTGGTAAAGCGGAGGAGGTGATGGCACCCCACTCCAGTACTCTTGCCTGGAAAATTCCATGGAGAGCGGAGCCTGGTGGGCTGCAGTCCATGGGGTCGCGAAGAGTCAGACATGACTGAGTGACTTTACTTTCACTTTTCACTTTCCTGCATTGGATGGCAACTTACTCCAGTGTTCTTGCCGGGAGAATCCCAGGGACGGGGGAGCCTGGTGGGCTGCCATCTGTGGGGTCACACAGAGTCGGACACGACTAAAGCGACTTAGCAGCAGCTACCAAAAGTGGGGTGGGGCGCAGGGGGCCATGGTAAGAGGAATCCCAGGGAGGCAGTGTAGGAGGCAGGCTAATTAGATGCCATGGTCCTGCCTCCAGAAGACCAGGCATCTTGGAGAGGGATGGTAGTTTGCAAGAGATGCGGGAGAGCAGGCAAGGAATGCAAGGCAAAGACGCAGGCAAAGAGGAACTACTTAAGGTTTCAAGACAAGGGTGCAGGCAGGGACAAATCAGCAAGAATCTGGCTTCCAGATAATTACAGTTGATAATAATGATTACGATAACTAATGATTATTACCCATTATGTGCCAAGCCTGGAAAACACTGAGCTAAGCATATTGTATGCACTGTCTTGTGTCATTTTATTTTTTGGCCCTGCCACACAGCTTGTGGATCTCAGTTCCCAGTCCAGGGCTCTTGGCAATGAAAATGGAGTCCTAACCACTGCACTGCCAGGGAATTCCTTGTCTTACGTAATTTTTCTAGTAATCCTATGACTTTGATGTTCTTATTTTTTTTAATTGGAATATAGTGATTTACAGTGTTGTGATAGTTTCTGTTGTGCAGCAAAGGGAATCAGCTATATGTGTACATAATTTCCCTCTCTTTTGGATTCCTTCCCATTTAGGTCACCACAGAGCACTGAGTGGAGTTCCCTGTGCTATACAGGAGGTTCTCATTAGTTCAGGTCATTTGCTCAGTCGTGTCTGAATCTTTGAGACCCCATGGACTGCAGCACGCCAGGCCTCCTTGTCCATCTCCAACTCCCAGAGTTTACTCAAACCCATGTCCATTGAGTCAGTGATGCCACCAAGCATTTCACCCTCTGTCATCCCCTTCTCCTCTTTCCTTCAATCTTTCCCAGCATCAGGGTCTTTTCCAAGGAGTCAGTTCTTCGCATCAGGTAGCCAAAGTATTGTAGCTTCAACTTCAGCATCAGTTTGTCCAATGAATATTCAGGACTGATTTCCTTTAGGATGGACTGGTTGGATCTCCTCGCAGTCCAAGAGGCTCTCAAGAATCTTCTCCAACACCACAGTTCAAAAGCATCAGTTCTTTGGCACTCAGCCTTCTTCACAGTCCAACTCTCACATCCATACATGACCACTGGAAAAACCATAGCCTTGACTAGATGGACCTTTGTTGACAAAGTGATGTCTCTGCTTTTCAATATGCTGTCTAGGTTGGTCATAACTTTTCTTCCAAGGAGCAAGCGTCTTTTAATTTCATGGCTGCAGTCACCATCTGCAGTGACTTTGGAGGCCCAAAAAATAAAGTCTGCCACTGTTTCCAGTTTCTCCATCTATTTCCCATGAAGTGATGAGACCAGATGCCATGATCTTAGTTTTCTGAATGTTGAGTTTAAGCCAACTTTTTCACTCTCTTCTTTCACTTTCATCAAGAGGCTCTTTAGTTCTTCGCTTTCTGCCATAAAGGTGANTGAACTCCAAGAGATGGTGATGCACAGGGAGGCCTGGCGTGCTGCGATTCATGGGGTTGCAAAGAGTCGGACACGACTGAGTGAGTGAAATGAACTGAACTGAACTGAAAGAAAGGTAGTTCATTCTTAAAATATTCACAATGCAGGAAATAAAATCACAATGCTTATAGGGCAAAAACTGGTTATCCCAAATCTCCAAAACACGTAGGCACTTTTAAGATGTGTCCCATGTTTGATGAAATATATCAGTCTTTGTTGTCAGGGAATTGACACTATAGTATAATAGCAAATATGAATATACATTTCAAAACTAAAAGCAACAGCAATATGTTGGTGTTGTGATGGAAGTACACATAAGTGAGGTAGGCTAGATAGAAATGGCATGGTGTATTTTAAAAAGCACTAAAACTGCTAATTCTAAATAAAAATAAAAAGCACTAAGACAAAAGAGAAAAAAAAGCACCAAGACCACTGACTAGGTACAGTCTACTTTGTTATGTAATCCAATCTGCAAACTAGAGAAGTACAAAGGGTTTTCAATACATACAAGTGATTGACATGACTCTCCTTTCAAGTTCTTTGCCATTTGCTCCTGCAGATAAGCCTTGTGTGAAGTGGTAAGAGCCATTGTGTGAAAAGAGATACTTGCCGTCATGGAAGCGTCCATAACAGTGTACTCTCAGACTTTGTGTTACACTAGCTGTTAAGGGTGCCATGTCAGTACTCAAGGTCTGAAGTGAAGTGAAGTCGCTCAGTCGTGTCCGACTCTTTGTGACCCCATGGACTGTAGCCTACCAGGCTCCTCAGTCCATGGGATTTTTCAGGCAAGAGTACTGGAGTGGGTTGCCATTTCCTACCAAATAAGAAAATGTTTACCTAACCTTACTTATATACTGTGGAATTCCATTTCTCCCTGTTGTCATTAGATTTAAGGCAGGTCTGGGCATGACAACCAAAAGAAGTTAACCATGATTCAGAAAGGAAACATTGTCAGTATTACTGATGGCTAATCAGAGAGAGAGAGCTTGGCAAAGAAAGGCCAGTTTTAACTTGAGTCTTGAAAATAATTCATTCTTCACCAAGAAAAGTAGTATAAATGCTTTTATACAACTTAAAAATTTTCAAAGCAGAATTTTGAGATAACTGTAGCTTCAAAGGCAGTTGTAAAAAATAACAAAGGGATGTTCTATGCCCTTTACCCAGTATCTATAAATGGAAACATTCTGAAAAACTATAGTAAAATATCACAACCAGGATACTATTACAGTCAATATATAAAACAATTCCACCATCGCAAGTGTCCCTCATTCTTGTCCTTTTATAGCCCATCTACCTCTCATCCACCACTCCTCCCACTTTTATCTTTGCCAACTATTAGTTTGTTCTCCATTTCTATAATCTTGACAATTTAAGAATATTATATAAATAGAAACATACTATATGTAACTTTTAAGAGCTAGCTTTTTTTCACCCATCATAATTCTCTGCAGATTGGTCTAGGTTGTGGTATATAACAATAATTCTTTCCTTTTTTATCACTGGGTAATTATTCTGTTTTTTTCTTTAATACAGTTCATGAGGTTCTCACAAGAAGTTTACTAATTGTTCTCCATTTCTATAATCTTGACAATTTAAGAATATTATATAAATAGAAACATACTATATGTAACTTTTAAGAGCTAGCTTTTTTTCACCCATCATAATTCTCTGCAGATTGGTCTAGGTTGTGGTATATAACAATAATTCTTTCCTTTTTTATCACTGGGTAATTATTCTGTTTTTTTCTTTAATACAGTTCATGAGGTTCTCACAAGAAGTTTACTAGAGTGGTTTGCCATTCCCCACTCCAGTGGACAATGTTTTGTCAGAACTCTCTGCTATGACCCATTCATTTTGGGTGACTCTGCAAGGCATGGCTCATAGTTTCATTGAGTTATGCAAGCCCTTTCACCAAAACAAGGAGGTGATCCTTGAAAGTCCTTTGGACAGCAAAGAGATCAAACCAGTCAATCTTAAGGGAGATCAACACTGAATATTCACTGGAAGGACTGATGCTGAAGGTGAAGCTCCAATATTTTGGTCAACTGATGCAAACAGATGACTCATTGGCAAAGTCCCTAGTTCTGGGAAAGACTGAAGGCAGAAGGAAAAGAGGGTGACAGGATAAGATGGCTGGACAGTATAATTGATGCAATGAACATGAACTTGGGCAAACCCCAGGAGATGGTGAGGGACAGGGAGGCCTGATGTGCTGCGGTCCATGGGGTTGCAGAGTTGGACACGACTGGGTGACTGAACAAAAATAATTCTGTTGTTATGGATGCACTGTAGTTTTTTTTTACCTATTCACCTATTAAAGATATCTGTGTTGTTTCTAGTTTGGGACTCTAATAAATAAGGCTGCTATGTATATAAATTTTAATTTCTCTGGGATAAATGCTCAAGGCTACAAGTGCTGAAACATATGTTAGTTTCATGTTCAGTTTAGTTTAGTTTAAGAAATTGCCAAGCCGTTTTACAGAGTTACTAGACCATTTACATTCCCACCTGAAATAAGTGATCTAGTTGTTCTGCACCTTTGCCTGCATTAGATTTTGTTGATGTTTTTATCTTTTGTCTGTTTTGTTTTACTTTAACCTTTCTGTTAAGTGTTCAGTGGTATTCATTGTGGTTTTAACTTCCATTTCTCTAATGACTAGTGATGTTTAACAACTTTTCACGTTTTCATTTGTTATCTATATATTCTCTTTGCTAAAATGTTTCTGTCTTTTATTTCTTTCTTAGTTGGATTTTTAATTTTTATTGTAGAGTTTTGGGAATGGTTTATATAATCTCTATACTAATTTAATTTTTAAGGTATATAGAAAATATTTTACTCCAATCTGTAGTTTCTTTTTATCTTTTTACAGGGTCTTTCACAGAGCATGGGGCTAAAGTCCATAGGGTTGCAAAGAGCTGGACACAGCTGATTGATTAACACTTCACAGAGCAAAAAACTTTAATTTTGATAAAGTCTGTTTGTTCAGTTTTCCTATTATGAACTATACCATGGTGTCAACTCTAAGAAGTCTCTGTCTAACATTAAATTCTGAAGAGTTTTCTACTTTTTTTTTTTTTTTTGTAAAAGCTTTGTAGCTTTACATTCTGCATTTAGTATATAGTCTACTTCTGTCTCTTATACACATCTTATCTTTTGATTCAGATATCTTCAGTATATCTTGTTTGATGACAGTTTCAGTGAGGCATTTATTTTTTTTTTAGATTACAAAAATCTGGAGATTTTTGAAAATTGATTTTTGTAGNTCTGCATTTTGTTTTTAGTCTACTTTGAGTTAATAAATGTCCATTTGTTCCAAAAGCACTTCCTCTATTAAATTGCATTTACACCTGTATCAGAGATGTTGGATATATTTATTTGAATCTATTTGTTTATTTTCTGTTGTGTTCCACTGATTTATGTTTATATACCACATCAACACCAAAATTCTTGTTTGTTGTACATAATGAACTATATGAAAGGTTAAGCATGTCTTGAAAAGAGGTAGACTGATCCTTTCCAATTTATTCTATTTTTTTCTAAAAATTATTTTAACTATTTTAGTGTCTTTTTCCATTCATATGGATTTTAGAAAGATTGCATTATCATCTATATAAATCGTGTTGAAATTTTGATGGAAACTATATCAAATTTATGTATAAATTAAGGTAATATATATTTCCACTTATGTAGGTATTCATTGATTATTTTCACCTGTATTTTATACTTTTCAAAACAGAAATTATGTACATGGGCTTTCCTGGTGGCTCAGTGGTAAAGAATCTGATCGCCAATGCAATCAGATATGCTGTCTCTTATACACATAATAGCCCCCTGCACTTATGCCTTTTATTTCTTGCTTTGCCTTATTGCACTGGTAGAACTTTCAGTAGTATATTGAGTAAGAATGAGAGTGAGCATCCTTATTCTTTGTCTTATTTCCAAACTCACAGAGAAAGCTCTCAGTCTATCATCAATATTTGAGATGCTGGTTATAGACTGGTGATAGGCACTCTTTATGAAGTTTAGAAACCCTCCCTCTGGTCCTACTTTCCTGACAGTTTCATGATTAATTGGTGTTGAATTGTGTCCATTTATTTGTAATATGTTGATACAATCATGTGATTTTTCTTCTTTAACCTGTTAAGATCTGGGGTTGCATTGATTGATTTATTCCAGGATAAAGCCCACTTGTTTATGACACATACTTCATTTTATATATTGTTAATTCTGTTTGTTAAAAATAAGTGAAGAATTTCTGTGACTCCCTTCATGGAGGTTAATGATATGTAGGTTTTATTTGGTTTGGGTTTTGTACTGTCTTGATCTGATTTTGTTATCCTGGTAACCCTAGCCTCTTTAAATAAGTTGAGTTTTCCCTCCCCTGGTGTCTCAGATGGTAAAGAATCTGCCTGCAATGCAGGAGACCTGGGTTTGATCCCTGAGTCAGGACAATCACTGGAAGAAGGGAATGGCTACCCACTCCAGTATTCTTACCTGGAGAATTACATGGATGGAGGAGCTTGGCAGGCTACAGTCTATGGGACCACAAAGAATCAGACATGACTGAGCAACTAATACACTGAAAGAGAATGTACAGAATTAATGTTGATTCCTCTTAAATTGTTTGGTAATGTTTTCTACCCAATAGGGATGAAATCCAGCAATCTACTTGGCCTTTTCTGACACCCCTCCAGCAAGAGTGTTGAAATAACTTTCTACAGCCTGACCAGTGTTAGTGTTTAGGGTCCTTACTCAATCTTTTTTACTGTGGGATAAAAGGCACATTAGTTTCTTCTGTGTTTGGATGGAGTAGAGTAGATTGCTACGTCTAAAAGTTATGAGTCAAAGGCTTTGGCATAGTCAATAAAGCAGAAATAGATGTTTTTCTGGAACTCTCTTGCTCTCATTGGTTATTTTATACATAATGTCAATAGTGTATATATGTCAGTCCCAATCTCCCAATTCATCCCACTCTCCTTGTCCCCTCTTGGTGTCCATACATGTGTTCTGTGTCTGTGTCTCTAGTTCTGCTTTGCAAATAGGTTTGTCTGTATCATTTTCCTAGATTCCACAAATATGCATTCATAAACAATGCTTGTTTTTCTCTGCAAATGGCACAATTTCATTCCTTTTTATGGCTGAGTAATACTCCATTGTGGTGCTCTTATTTTCATCATTAAACATATGGGGAAAGTGAGGCAAAAGGTACTTGGTTAATGAATAGTGGAGCAGAGATTCAAATCCCCAATTTCTGACTAGAAGCCCAAAACCTAACTGCTTTACCACACTGATTCTCCAAATGCTAGAGCTCTTGAAACAAGTTTAAGGTTTAGTTAAGAAAGATTGAAGCTGTTTCTAGCATCAGAATTTCTCACTCTACAAGTTGGATCTGATGCTGTTATTTATTTGAGTAGCTTATGATATGTAAGAGATTGGGCTAAGTGCTGGGCCTATGGGGATAAACTTGACACAGTCCCTCAAGGAATATTGTGATAGACAAAATATATAAATCACAGCACCATGTGGTAAGTGCTTATAAAGCGTAATACTAAGTACTGAAATGGCAACCTACTCCAGTATTCTTGCCTGGAGAATCCTGTGGACAGAGCAGCCTGGTGGGCTGCTGTCCACAGGGTTGCCTAGAGTCGGACAAGATTGAAGTGACTAAGCATGCATGCATGCATTGGAGAAGGAAATGGCAACCCACTCCAGTGCTCTTGCCTGGAGAATCCCAGGGATGGAGGAGCCTGCTGGGCTGCCGTCTATGGGGTTGCACAGAGTCGGACATGACTAAAGTGACTTAGCAGCAGCAGCAAAGGGGGAGTTAGTGATGAAAGGAACCAGAGAAAGCTTGAAGAGGTGACATTTAAGGATTATTGAGGGAACAGTAATGGCAGCCCAGGTTGACAGGCAGTGAAGGGTATTCTTCTAGGTGAAGAGGGGGGATTGCTTGGATTATTGGGGATCTGCAAGAAGCCTGGTATCGGTGGAGCAGTAGGATATTAACTAAGAAAGTATGCTGAAGCCATATAATAAAAGGCCTTACATCCCAGAGTAAGGAGGTTAAGGTCTTTCAAACTAGAGCTTCTAAAAATCTCCTTATGCCAAGGTCAGGACTGATCACAGGGATGATTCTGTAGGCTATGCTGAAAATCATTCCTTGGGTTAAGGGAGAAATCCTGAATAGCAACTAGTCTGGCCTGATAAGATCCAGATAAACAGAATCCCAAAGAATTTGTCCTGCAGGGTCATAACTGTCTTTTGGAATATATAGATAAGCCATCTTCCTTTGCCTTACAATACCCTGAGCACATTAGCTGGAGCTTCTAATGAAAACTTGTTCCAGTACTCATGAAGATTTTCAATTTCCTTTTAACCTGCAAGAAGCTGATTAAATTAAGCACTATTGACATCCAAGCTCTTAAAATAGAAACTCATTTAGAGGGATCAGCAAGTCAGAATAACATTCAGTGTCACCCTTTGGTTCACCCCTTTCTGCCACTCTCCCTTGGCTCCAGAGAGATAGAATATTTTTCATCCATGATGCTCTGTAGATGCGTGTGTTTCCCTGGTGAACCCAACTCTCCACCTTCTCGGTAGCTACTTGCTGAGGAAACATGTCACAGGACCAGACTGACTCCTTTAAGTTTTGGATAAAAACCACAATATGGACACTTGCCAGTGGCCAGGAATCCTACTGGGCCTCCACAGAAATGTACTTATGTCTTCTTCCAGTCGGTTGTTTCGTACCTTCTCCTCCCTCCCACTTCCCACACCTGCTTCTCCCACCAATGAGCTCATCTTATCGTCCATTTAATGATTCCAGCCCTCAGAGTGGGAACCTGACCTTCCTGCCATTCTTCTGCACAAACCTGCTCACAGCTGGCCCGCCGTCCACTCCTGCACCTGTGCTTCATGCTCTCTCTCCCCTTATTGCCCCTTTCCTTGATGCCCCTTCTTTCCTCCATCAAGAATTTCTTCTCTGCTTTCTCAGTCCATAGTATACAAACGTGCTTCAGAGTCTCCTACCTTAGAAAAACATCTTACGTTTCCCAGCCCCACATCCTTCTCCACAATCCCATGATTTCTGAGCAGTAAGACTTCCTTTTGAGACAAGTTGTCTTAATCTGGACTCTTTGCCTCCTCACTTCCTGGTTTTCTCTTCGAGTCTTCCCAGTCTGGCTTCTTCCTACATTACTTTACTGAAACTGGGCTTGTCTCTCTCTCTCCTCACCTTCACCAGTACAGCTAAGAGGGTTTGGCGCTAACCACACACCCATGCTGATCGACTTGCAATTTGTGATCGCTACTAGTGGTTCTTGGCAATGTCCGGAGGCTACACTCTATTTCTCTCGTTAATCTACACTCCCAGCTCCTGAGGATTTCATACTTTTTCTTGAACTTCCAGTTCCTTCCCATTCTCACCCTAGTAGATGACCTTGCTTCCTATTTTCTAGTTTTATAGAAAACAGTTTGAAGAGAACTCTCACAGTGCATGCGGCTGAATCGACACCTTACTTTCGCCTCCGGTGTCCAACCTTCTGCTGTGTTAACTCAGGTGCCCATGACCTAAGGAAGGTCAAGCCCTCTGTTTGTGCGCTGAATCCCACCTTCTCTCAGCTGCTCATCCACTGTCCCAGTAGTTCTGCCCTGTCCTCTTGCATCCACGTTTCCCTCTCTGCCAGATCGTTCCCTGCGCCCGACAGAAGCGTCACCTCTTCTCTGACAAGCAGCAGCAATGTGGTGGCCCCAAACCTCGCGCAGCCCTCCTCTCCTCCAGTTCCCACGCCCATTCCTTCTGCTTCCACTTTTTATAGAACCAGGTGAAACAGGTTTGTTTTGCCCGAAGCAGAGCAGGTCAAAAAGGCCAAAATGCCGAGGTCTGCAGCAAAAAGAGGGTCTATTCAAATTCAATTAGTCCAGCAGGAAGGCAAAAGAAAGCCTCAGGTCCGCCTCCCTGGAGCTGAAGGGCATAGTCAGAGGGAGCGGTGATGAGGACTTGGGCAGTAAAGAGGCCCATGAGAGCTGGGATGAGGAGTCTGTCGTGGGAAACATGAAGGAGGTAGCCTGCAGGCGAGGTGGATGTCAGGAGAGGTGCAGGGACCAGGGAGAAGAAAAAATCTAGGTGCACTCCCGGGTTTCTGCAGAAGGGGATTTGGTCCATTAACTAAGATAGGGAATCATGGAAGAGCAGGGAAAAGTAATACTCATGGTTGGGACATTCTTGAGAAAACGCCTTCCTGATACAGAAGCTTGTATTTTATCTTACACACAAGTGAGTGAACAGGGGCTTAGAGACAGCAGAAAACAGAACTAGCACTTAACAGGCTGAGTGCCTAAAGGGGCAAGTTGCATAATCTCTGCCTCCATTCTCACTTATAAGTAGTAATACTATTTATCTATGCTAGAAAAACTAAA
Organism: Oreotragus oreotragus; assembly: GCA_006410675.1. Taxonomy (NCBI): domain Eukaryota; kingdom Metazoa; phylum Chordata; class Mammalia; order Artiodactyla; family Bovidae; genus Oreotragus; species Oreotragus oreotragus. The sequence goes on from SJYX01006991.1 coordinate 41,918, forward strand.
GGAGATATTGCATACAAAGTAGCCTTGCCCCCTCTCAACTAATTCTGTCTTTGAATCCACGTTAGCTATTTAATGACATAAAGCTGCAATGATCTGTAGCTGAAATAAGCAACTTTCTCAGAGGCATAGCCAGAGAAGCCCCAGGTGATGTTTGAATGCAGAGCCGGCTCTTCACATTCAGCACAGCAACTGAGACCCTGCACCCCCAGATCTCACAAGATCAAATGAAGACCCTCCACCCCGCTTTCCGCAACCCCCTAACCCTTTCCCCCCCGACAATCACAGGGTCTGTGATTGTCTTTGCCTGAGGATCTCAGGAAGGTCGACTTCACAGGGAAGAGTTATGGAAGTGCACAAGAGTTGAGAAAGTCGAAACAGCAAGCTTACGCCTTCTTTTTTCATGAGGGAGAAGGTTAGGAGGATGAGAGCAGAATGCACTCTTAGGCTGAGCAGAGGAAACCCAAGAAAGTATGATTGACAGAAAGAAGATAACAAGTGAAGGCCCCAGTATGAAGGAAGCAGGCTGGGATGTGCCAGGGGTAGAGAAGAGTCACTTCTTCCACTGAGGGCTGGAAGGAAGTGAGCTCAGGAGCACAGACTCTTGTGTGCTAGAGCAGGGCTTAGGAGAGAAATGTCGAAACATTCTCTAATTTCTCAGTAAAGCTGGAGGTTCGCTGTGCCCAGTACACAGCAAGCAGATGCTGAGATGCTGCAGTCTGTTGCAAAGAGAGAGCTTAATTCACAGGGCAGCCAAGCGAGGAGATGGAAGAAACTCTTCAGATCTGCCTCCCTGGAGGGGAGGGGCTTGGGGTATTTATTAGATGAGGATGAAGTCATAGGGCATTCTGAGGTGTGGGGTACACGGGAAGAATTAGGAAAGTAATTGAAAAAAAGTGTATGTAGTATTGTGATTCTGTGCAGGCCCAACTAAGCTCCAGGCCTCTGCAGGTTCAAACATGGAGGTGCTTACCACCATCTGAGGGTGGAGTCTCAGCCCTTTGACATCAAAAAGTCAAGGGGACACTCACGCATGCCCAGTTGGATGGCCAGTGGTCCTATTCAGTCTTAGCCAGCTTAGTTTCCGACTAGACACAGCTGAATCCTGGCTCAGCTGAACTAGACACAGCTGACTACAAGTTCTCAGAAAAAGAACTTGGGCAAAAATACTATGTAGGCTCTGTGCTGCTTGGAGGACCCGCAGATCTTCTGTGTGTGTGCTAAGTCGTTTCAGGAGGACTCGTCACGGCCCCATGGACCATGGCCCGCCAGGCTCCTCTGTCCATAGGGTTCTCCAGGCAAGAACACTGGAGTGGGTTGCCACGCCCTCCTGCAGGGGCTCTTCCCAGCTCTAGGATCAAACCCTCGTCTCTTATCTCTCCTGCATTGGCAGGTGTTTTTTTTGTTTTATTTTTTTACCACTAATGCCACCTGGGAAGTCCACAAATCTTCTGCAGCATCAATTAAAACAAACAATTAGTAAAGCCAGATTACAGGTGAAGTGGACTGGACTGATGATTACTCATGGCTTCACCTTCATAGCCAGTTTCTTTGAAAGAGCAGGCTACACTTGATGTCTCAAGTATCTCTCCTCCCATTCTCTTCTGAATCCACTGCACTCAGGTTTTTACCCCACCAATCTCTTGTTCCACTCCAAGAAAACACCTCTTAATGAGATCAAGCAATGGTCTCAGTGTTGTTAAGTCCAAAGGTCCATGTTCTTGTTTGATGTACCAGCAGCATTTGATTGCCCTTCTCCTAGGAACACTTGCTTCATCTGGCAACCAGGGACATCACGCTTGCCTACCTCTCTGCACACTGCTCTCGGATTCCTTTCTGGTTCCTCGTAGCCTTAGACATTGGAGAGGGCCAGGGATCAGTGTGTAAACCTAGACTCTTTTCTTTCTACACTAGTCCTTTAGTGATTTCATCTAGTCTTATGGTTTTTAAAATCCATATATGTGCTCTGATTACTTTCTATTTTATTTCTTACTCTGCTTCTCTTCCCTGAGCTCCATATCCATATTCATTTATGTGTCCAGATGTCTATTCAGCTTCTCCAGGGAGATATTTAATAAGCACTTCAAACCTGAATTTATTTTCTTTCCCCCAAACCTGCTTCTTCTGTAGTCTTCCTCATCTCAATAAATGACAATTCCATTCTCTAAGTTTCTCAGACTGAAAACCTTGAAGTCATCCTTATCTTCCTTTTCTCTCTCACATCCCACATCTAATTCATCAATAAATCCTGTTGGTTCTACCTTCAAAATATTTCCAGAGTCCAACCACATCTTACCATCTCCACTGTTAATAATCTGGCTGAGCCATCATCACTTACTGCCTATTTATTGCAATAGCTTCCTAACTAGTCTCTATTTTTTGTTTGTTTTTTTGGCCACTGCTTCTGTTCTTGTTTCCATATGTGTTTAGTTGTCAGTTGTGGCTGACTTTTTGCAACCCCATGGACCTTAGCCCGCCAGGCTCCTCTGACCATGGGGATTCTCCAGGCAAGAATACTGGAGTGGGTTGCCATTTCCTTCTCCGGGGACTCTTCCCAACCCAGGATGAAACCCAGGTCTCCTGCACTGCAGGCAGATTCTTCACCATCTGAGCCACCAGGGAAGCCCTGCTTCCACATAGTTTAATGTTAACACAGCAGCCAGCATGATCTGTCTCAAATCAGGTCATGTAATCAGGTCAAAACCGTCCTACATTTTCCCATCTCACTCAGAATACAAGTCAAAGCCCACAGTCTGTCTGCAAGACCCTACCTGTACGACCCCGTTCCTTCTCTGCTCTCTCCTGATACCCTTCTTGCTTCCTCCACTTCAACCACTCTCACCTCTTTGCTTTTCCTTCACACACCAGGCACAATCTTGCTTCAGGGTCTTTTAAATTAATTTCCCTCTGCCTGGAAAACTTCTCCCCAGATATCTGCATGGTTCATCCCTCACTTAAAAATCTTACAGAAGTGTCGTTTTGCTGTTGAGGCCTTCCATGAACAGCCTTGTCCAAAAAGACCCAATCAAAAAATGGGCCAAAGAACTAAATAGACATTTCTCCAAAGAAAACATACGGATGGCTAAAATATAATTAATCTCTATGTTTAGAATCTTCTTGTGTTTACTTTATATATATTGTGCAGGGTTTGGGTGCTTTTCTTTGTGCATAGTGGGAGAATAAAGAAAAATATGTCTACTTTTTCCTTCTGGAATTAGAAATCTCATTCTTTCCAGAATTTTTAATGTGGAATTTTAAGACTGACAACAATCGGTTTTAACACATATGCTAACTTTCACACCATTCATCCCAGTTTCAATAAATGCATGAGTTAAATCTAAACATAGATGATCATATTCAAAGGGGTGCTCAGTCAAAATATCAGTCAATTATGTGAACAAACACTTTTAATTTTTTTCCTATACTGAAAACATTATTCAAGAAAGAAAAAAAAAGACTGGAGACTCAAGAAATACGGGAATTAACTTTGAAGACCCATAAGAAGAAATACAGAAATTAAGTCAGTAGTAATAACTGGGCATCAGGTCTAGATTATTTAAGACTTGAATAAGAATTTAGATATTTATGCATATTCTCCCTGCCAAAACAATAATTAAATCTTTGTTGCAATTCTATAGGTAAGAATTTAAATGATTTTAGTGGTAAACTGGAGGCACTGTATAATTGATGATATTAAAAATCACAATATGTTTACTCCTATTCCCTTCTTTCTATATTTAAAGTTATATATTTGTTTACAAATTATATTTTGATGGCATACAGTTTCACTTGATTTTGATTTTAGATGTGTGAATAAATTTTGCTTATATTGTAATATATACATAATATAAGCAGTGATTATTACAGAGATCATTTTATAAAACTAATTTTAAATGCAGAGTATAAGATCAAAAAAATTAAAATGAAATGTTGGAATAATTTTGGACAAAAGAAATTTTGAACAGTAAAAAATATTTTAAAGTGTAGCAATTTATAAAATAGTACTTAGAAAAAATGTAAAATGCAACATAAAAGAAGAAATAGAAAATGTAATTTAGTACCCAATAAATGTAGAAATAGTAATTTTTAAAAATATCTCATCCACTCCTACCAAAGTCCTACAGTTTTAGGATTTTTTTAAATGGTTGATCTGTAATGCTTGCTTCAAAAGAAAACGTTGCACCCAAATTGTGCCACATCATAGAACAAGAATGGAAATTTTATAACTAATTTAATAAAAGTGACAAATTAACACAATCTATTTAAATTGGCATAAGTAAAACCTACATACACCATTGTGAAAAAATAGAGAAATGCATATAGTTTAATTTCATTTATATTTGAAGGCAACATGCACATATTTTAAACTATTATATAAACAAAGAAATGAAACACAAAACAGAGGAAAGATGTCTTCTAGTGGTAAGATTAGGCAGGTAAATAATATTGATATATTCAGTTGTTTTTACTCATGGTGTGTATGTAAGTATTCAATGCATTGTGAATCTTAATCCATGTATATATATTATATGTACACTTATACATATAGATATATTAGAAGAAATTAATTATTGGAAGTTAGATTTTAAAAATAGAAAGATTATTACTTATTACATAAAAATTAACCTGTATTTTTACATTATGTGTGTCTGTGTGCTTGTGAACAGAAATACTGTGTGTTCAATATATATTGAAAAAAAGGTTTCCAAAGCTCCACACTAAATTCTGCCAGTGTAATACCTGGGATGTTTATATAAACACTGGGGGTTCAATGATGGAGCACTTCTGTTTTTTTTTTCTAATAAATTACATATTATTTAAATTATGTTTACAATTATATTAGACTTTTAAATATAAAATTATAAATTTAAAACTACAAAGGTAAACATAAAACTCACTGATACACAAAGAAAACTTTCATTTTTCCCTATCCAAAATAAACGAATGTGTGTCTGTGTGCTTGTGAACAGAAATACTGTGTGTTCAATATATATTGAAAAAAAGGTTTCCAAAGCTCCACACTAAATTCTGCCAGTGTAATACCTGGGATGTTTATATAAACACTGGGGGTTCAATGATGGAGCACTTCTGTTTTTTTTTTCTAATAAATTACATATTATTTAAATTATGTTTACAATTATATTAGACTTTTAAATATAAAATTATAAATTTAAAACTACAAAGGTAAACATAAAACTCACTGATACACAAAGAAAACTTTCATTTTTCCCTATCCAAAATAAACGCACAAGGTAAATTGGAATTGGTCAAACAAGGAGATGGCAAGAATATCTTTGACATTTTATGAATCAGTGAACTTAAAGGACTTGAATGGGCGAATTTAATTCAGATGACCATTATATCTACTACTGTAGGCAAGAATACCTTAGAAGAACTGGAGTGGCCCTCATAATTAACAAGAGTCTTAAATGAAGTACATGTGTGCAATATCAAAAATGATAAAATAATCTATGTTCATTTCCAAGGCAAACCATTCAATATCACAGTAATCCCAAGCCTATGCCCCAACTACTAATGCACTGAAGAACTGATGCTTTGGAACTGGTGTTGGAAAAGACTCTTGAGAGTCTCTTGGACTGCAAGGAGATCAAATCAGTCAATCCTAAAAGAAATCAACCCTGAATATTCATTGGAAGGACTAATGATAAGCTGAAACTCCAATAATTTGGCCACCTGATGTAAAGAGTTGACTCATTAGAAAAGATCCTGATGCTGGGAAAGATTGAAGGCAGNACTGCAAGGAGATCAAATCAGTCAATCCTAAAAGAAATCAACCCTGAATATTCATTGGAAGGACTAATGATAAGCTGAAACTCCAATAATTTGGCCACCTGATGTAAAGAGTTGACTCATTAGAAAAGATCCTGATGCTGGGAAAGATTGAAGGCAGGAGGAGAAGGGGACAGCAGAGGACGAGAAGGTTGATCACTGTCTCAATGGACATGAGTCTGAGCAAACACCAGGAGACCATGAAGGACAAGGAAGCTGGCATGCTGCAGTCCAGAGCTGGACATTACTGAACAACTGAACAGCAAAAGTATATAATAATGTCCTTATTAATTGTAGTTAATAAGCTTAAAATGATTTCCAGAGACTCTAGAAATAGAAATTGATTTTATTATTAAATTTTCCTAGTCTTAGAGGGAACTCATGGGAACAATATAAACGTTTCTCATATTTCTGTAACATGAAGACTGGCCTTTTTATGCTAGACAATTTCTTATAGTCATTCAGAGTTATAGTCACATTCTGTGGTTCACCAGATATCTGTATGACTGTTGTATCTATTTACTAGAATTTATTTAAAAATTTTTTTCATCCTCCATTACATGCAAATACTACACACTACTGCATGATTTTAGCCCATTGAAGGGGGTAGCCCTTAATCTAGTCTTCATAGCTCTTATAAACTTACAGTACATTTTCTTGTGTTTATGTATGTTTTCCTTTCATTTTGGTCTACTCTATCCACTGTTTCTTCCTTCCATTAGTTACCAAACAGTTTAGTACAAATATCTTAATTACACAGAGCCCAATTTATTCTCAACTCAGTTATGCAAAATATCTATTCTCAAGTATTTTTCTCTCATTTTGTATCTAGATTTAGTACTTTCATTTCTTAATTGCTGCCTTTATTCTCATTATTGCTTATGCTTATCAATAAATATTGTAGTACAGTTTTTTAATTACTATCTAAAATTTAGTCTTCCAAAGGTATATATTTAATAAGTGAGGAAAAGAGTATATTGTTGATTGCCCTGAAATTTGAAATTAATAACAGACAATAATCATTTCATAAGAAATAAAGATTTAGCCTGCAGTCTGCAAAGGTTAAAGTCATTTTTTTTTTAAATCTCAGATAGTGCACAGGTGACTTGAAATCATATATTTTAAGAGAAGTATGAAAAAATAAACATTTCTGAACATACAAAAGTACATGTAATCTGTAATAATTTGGAAGACTATTGAGTCAAACCATACCTCTAATAAGTCTAGATTAGTCGGTTTCCCTGAATGAGTTCCAACATATTGCTAAATTTCAAAATTTTACTAAGAATTCCAAACATTTGCTGAAACCTATATTGTATTCTAAAGACACAAAATATTTTTTAGGATTGCTATGAAAATTTATCACCCATGGGCAATCTGAAGCAAAGCTAACTAATTATATTATGTGGGCACAATGGACTAAAAGAGCAAACAGATACCAGATGGTGATAAAAGGGCAATTATCAATAACACAGCAAGAAAGAATTAGCCACATAAATTCAATCCATCAAACCAGTAGGCATTAAAATAAGTAAGTTAATTTGCATGTATCTTTAACTCCCCAATATATAAAAAGTTAGATAAAATATCCATCCATCTACTGGTAGGCTTTCTACAATACCCAAGATTGACTTTTCAATTAAACATATTGGCCAGCAAAGAAGTTTCTCACACATTAAAAATGAGACCCCCATTACTGTCTACTGATTCTGCTATGTTATTAGTGGCAGAAAGCTATGTGAGAAGATATTTTTATTGTGATCAATTGATAAAGATCCACATAGCTCTTGAGAATCTACTATGATTAAAACCATGCTACCATTTCCTAGAAACCTTGTTTTCTTTCACTTAATGTCTACTTACTGCTATTTTCATAGTCTTTATCACTATAGAGGTAAACATTAAAAGAGTCTAAATATGATATTTGGATTGTAATTTTCTGGGAGCAAAATAGAAGCCATTTAAGAAAACCGATTTGCTAGCAGTTGATTATACTATGGTTCATTCATTATTTTAACCATGTAGACTTTGTTTTGTGTGTGTGTGTTAACAGTCTTTCATCACATTTAGAAAATTTGCAGAAAAAGATTCAATCTAGAAAGTAGCTACACTTTCAGATTGATTGTCTTTTATTTGCTAGTTTATTTTCCGCTCACTTTCACAGGACTATTTCTCCATAGAAGTGTATTTAAACTAGTCGACCAAAACAAGTTGAGCTGGAACGGATATTGAATGACCTTGCGCCAGGCGGTTTTGGCTTAATACCTGGTCATTAACTAGACAGCTTTTATTGATAGTCCAAAAATTATTCTATGAGAAAGTGTTTCCTTTCTTCTGCCATCTGGTTTAGCATGATATTTCTGCAAAGCCAAAATAACTTTTAAGACAGAAATTTGTAATATGGACAACAAGCACTGGAAATAATGTGGTCACAGGCTTTAACTCCCATTCGAAGTCTCACACATGCATGCTAAGTCACTTCAGTTGTCTCTGACTCATAAACCTTAAAGAATTACCCAAATGTTTTCAACTTGAAAATGAGCGATCTCAGATTAAAAGACATGAGACTTAAAGACTGAAATACCATTAACTGACTTCCTTTTAAAGTGTAACCTTTTTTTTAATGATTACCTGTTTTTAACAACATAAAACAGAGCATATTTAATTTAAATTACTCTTCATATTATTATTTACTGACTACAAAGACCTCTGTGAAAATGTTTATAATGGCTTTTTTATCTTATCACCAAAAACTAAAAGCAACTCAAAGATCTATCAACTGATGAATAAGTCAACACAGTGTACTACATCTGTACAATAGAATTTCACTCAGTAATAAAAAGAAATACCTAATGGGACAGATGAATCTCATCCAAGGGAAAACATTTTTTTTTCTATTTTTTGGTGTATCTATACAGGATGATGAATTTCCACTAAACTTATTGTGGTAATCATTTAGTGATGTAAGTAAGTCAAATTGTTGTGCTGTACACCTTAAACATATACTATATGTCATTTATATCTCATTAAAACTTTTCTCTCTTTGTCAACATCACTATGATACCTCAATACTTAACCCTGTGCTTTTGCATTTTTTATTTTTCAATAGAACTGCAGGCATAATAATAGAATTGAAACATGGGGCAAGTGCTTGCTTTGAGTCCCTTTGAAATGGGGCATAACACTTTGATTCGTATTTAAAGTACAAAACAAAAACAAAAATAAATAAAAGTTCACACACCTCAAATAACCAACAAAGGGATATTTTAAGAAAGGTATGATTTATAAAGTGAACAATACAAAACATAAAAATCAGACACTTCCCTAATTCTGGCTTTGATATAGCTAACTCAGACATGTTCCCTCTTTACACTGAGTCACTGAAATAATAGCTGCCATTGCCCTACAAATTCAACTGACAACTTCATCTTGCATATGTGACTTGCAAAAGGAAACTCCAAATATTAGCAAAGCAATCATCTGTTCTTTAAGCACCCTTTCTGGAGCTGGGTTACTCACTCCAACTGATCGAGTTTGTTTCTTGTTTTGTCTTATTTTACGTTGTCTTGTTTCATTTGCTTTAGAGAAGATTTTGATGCAAATATGTTTTTTTAAGTTTCCATATTACTAATAAATTATTTGATTATAAGTACCCTACAGAGGAGCCTGAGAGCTACAGTTCATGGGGTTGCAAAGAGTAGGACACAACTGAAGTAACTTAACACTCACACATGCATGAAATCTTCTACTTTTAGACTATTTTACTCTTGAAGGAAAATATCATTAATTAATAAATATACATATGTGTCCGAGGTCGGGCGGCCAGGAAGAGACACCCCACGTCCGAGGCCAGGGGCGGCCGGGAGAAGNTTACCACCATCTGAGGGTGGAGTCTCAGCCCTTTGACATCAAAAAGTCAAGGGGACACTCACGCATGCCCAGTTGGATGGTCAGTGGTCCTATTCAGTCTTAGCCAGCTTAGTTTCCGACTAGACACAGCTGAATCCTGGCTCAGCTGAACTAGACACAGCTGACTACAAGTTCTCAGAAAAAGAACTTGGGCAAAAATACTATGTAGGCTCTGTGCTGCTTGGAGGACCCGCAGATCTTCTGTGTGTGTGCTAAGTCGTTTCAGGAGGACTCGTCACGGCCCCATGGACCATGGCCCGCCAGGCTCCTCTGTCCATAGGGTTCTCCAGGCAAGAACACTGGAGTGGGTTGCCACGCCCTCCTGCAGGGGCTCTTCCCAGCTCTAGGATCAAACCCTCGTCTCTTATCTCTCCTGCATTGGCAGGTGTTTTTTTTGTTTTATTTTTTTACCACTAATGCCACCTGGGAAGTCCACAAATCTTCTGCAGCATCAATTAAAACAAACAATTAGTAAAGCCAGATTACAGGTGAAGTGGACTGGACTGATGATTACTCATGGCTTCACCTTCATAGCCAGTTTCTTTGAAAGAGCAGGCTACACTTGATGTCTCAAGTATCTCTCCTCCCATTCTCTTCTGAATCCACTGCACTCAGGTTTTTACCCCACCAATCTCTTGTTCCACTCCAAGAAAACACCTCTTAATGAGATCAAGCAATGGTCTCAGTGTTGTTAAGTCCAAAGGTCCATGTTCTTGTTTGATGTACCAGCAGCATTTGATTGCCCTTCTCCTAGGAACACTTGCTTCATCTGGCAACCAGGGACATCACGCTTGCCTACCTCTCTGCACACTGCTCTCGGATTCCTTTCTGGTTCCTCGTAGCCTTAGACATTGGAGAGGGCCAGGGATCAGTGTGTAAACCTAGACTCTTTTCTTTCTACACTAGTCCTTTAGTGATTTCATCTAGTCTCATGGTTTTTAAAATCCATATATGTGCTCTGATTACTTTCTATTTTATTTCTTACTCTGCTTCTCTTCCCTGAGCTCCATATCCATATTCATTTATGTGTCCAGATGTCTATTCAGCTTCTCCAGGGAGATATTTAATAAGCACTTCAAACCTGAATTTATTTTCTTTCCCCCAAACCTGCTTCTTCTGTAGTCTTCCTCATCTCAATAAATGACAATTCCATTCTCTAAGTTTCTCAGACTGAAAACCTTGAAGTCATCCTTATCTTCCTTTTCTCTCTCACATCCCACATCTAATTCATCAATAAATCCTGTTGGTTCTACCTTCAAAATATTTCCAGAGTCCAACCACATCTTACCATCTCCACTGTTAATAATCTGGCTGAGCCATCATCACTTACTGCCTATTTATTGCAATAGCTTCCTAACTAGTCTCTATTTTTTGTTTGTTTTTTTGGCCACTGCTTCTGTTCTTGTTTCCATATGTGTTTAGTTGTCAGTTGTGGCTGACTTTTTGCAACCCCATGGACCTTAGCCCGCCAGGCTCCTCTGACCATGGGGATTCTCCAGGCAAGAATACTGGAGTGGGTTGCCATTTCCTTCTCCGGGGACTCTTCCCAACCCAGGATGAAACCCAGGTCTCCTGCACTGCAGGCAGATTCTTCACCATCTGAGCCACCAGGGAAGCCCTGCTTCCACATAGTTTAATGTTAACACAGCAGCCAGCATGATCTGTCTCAAATCAGGTCATGTAATCAGGTCAAAACCGTCCTACATTTTCCCATCTCACTCAGAATACAAGTCAAAGCCCACAGTCTGTCTGCAAGACCCTACCTGTACGACCCCGTTCCTTCTCTGCTCTCTCCTGATACCCTTCTTGCTTCCTCCACTTCAACCACTCTCACCTCTTTGCTTTTCCTTCACACACCAGGCACAATCTTGCTTCAGGGTCTTTTAAATTAATTTCCCTCTGCCTGGAAAACTTCTCCCCAGATATCTGCATGGTTCATCCCTCACTTAAAAATCTTACAGAAGTGTCATTTTGCTGTTGAGGCCTTCCATGAACAGCCTTGTCCAAAAGTGCCCACATGGCTGCCTCCACCCCCTCCTTTTCCAGCTTTACCCTTCACCTTTGCAATTACTACTATTTTACATGCTGTGTGTATATATATATTAATCTAAAGATCTCTCTTCCACTGAAAGGGAAATTCCAAAGGGCAGGAGTCTTAAAATATTTCACTTACTACTATATCTTCAGTACCTAGAGTTGCCACAAAATAGGTATTTGCTCAACTGTTGAGAGATTGAGTGAGATAAGGACAGAAAAGATCTAAAATCTTTTAGTCACTTGGGTGCAGGCACTGAATGGGCATAGAGTTCAATATAATCAGGGTTTGTTTTCACCCAGCATCTACTTTGCTCTCTCAACTTCCCACTTCATTATCTGCAAGACTTTGGAAAAATATTTTGTATTTCAATTTTTCTAACTTCAGTTAAGGAATCATAAAGAATCTACCATATATTATTAAGACCAAAGGTTCATATACACATGAAGTAGTTGAACAATGCCTAGGACAATAGGCAGTACTCAATAAATGTTGTCATTACTCTTGTACTAATAATTAGTACATTAGGCTTCCCTGGTGGCTCAGTGGTGAAGAATCTGCCTGCCAGTGTAGGAGATGGGTTTGGTCCCTGGGTCGACAAGATCCCCTGGGGGAGAATGGCAACCCATTCTAGTATTCTTGCCTGGAAAAGCCCATGGACAGAGCAGCCTGGTGGGCTACAGTCCATGGGGTCAAGAAAGAGTCAGGCATGACTGAACGACTAAACAACAATTATTATTAGTATCGAAGCAGTCCCCCTGAAGCTCCATGATACTGCACATTTCTGGCTTCCTCTTACCTCACTGGCTCCTTGGCTCTCTCCCTCCATGGTTCTTCGTCCTTTATCTGACTGCTGAATGTTAGAGTGGACCCCAGAGCTCAGTGGTAGGCCTTCTTTCCTCAACCGCACTCTGTCCCTAGATGATGTTACCCTTAGTCTGTACTACCACTGATGTTGGCTACTTTCAAACTGGCATCCCCCTGCCCCCACGTATGCTGATGACTTTCAGATTTGTATTTCCAACCTGGATCTCTCTCCTCTCACTGTAGACTAGCATTTCCCACCAGCAAGACCACTTACTTGGGTGTCTCACAGCATGTATTTAAATGAACATGCCTGTGATGACTTTGAAAAACTACCACATATTTTTTATACTTCTTTCTCTCACTGAGTGTGAGCTGGACTTAGTGATTTACTTCTAATGAATAGAATATGGTAGAAATGATGGTCTATGGCTTCTGGGACCAGCTGAAAAAGTTACGATGCTTCTCTTTCTTCTGGAATTCACTCTGGGAAACCAGCTGCATGTCTTAAAGACACTAGAAACCCTATGGAAAAGCCCATGGCATGAGGAATTGAGGCTTCTTGCTTAGAGCTGGTGAGGAATTGAGGCCATGAGAGAAAAAGTGGGTCCGCCTGCCCCAGTTAAGCCANTGAGTGAACTCCGGGAGATGGTGATGGATAGGGAGGCCTGGCGTGCTGCGATTCTTGGGGTCGCAAAGAATCGGACATGACTGAGCGACTGAATTGAACTGAACTGAGATAGAAGCCAAACATTAGAGAATAATGGTTGATATAGAGCCAAGTTCACAGAATTTGGAGGGGAATGGAAAGCCTGAGATGAAATACAGTATGAAACTGTATTTTACAATATAGAGATATTTTGGCTTAGAAAGCAGAACAAAACAATAATGAAAAAATTTAAGAGTTATTAAAATGAGTATTGCTTATAGAATGAAATACCTGACAAATATTTTTAGTTGTTTATTTCAACAGCATTCATTTCAAGTTCCAGAAAGAAAAGGGAAATAAATAAGCAGATGTGAAATTGTAATATACCTCGGAGACAAGTATTTTCTTTTGGAAGTCTGAAATAAAGTTTTACTTATACTGGCAATAAAATGAAAATGCACTGATCAGTAGAAAATAGTATTCAAAATAATATCTTTGTAATGATCAATCTTTTTTATTTAAATGTTTATATTATTATTGCTTCTAAATTATAGTGTTTGAACATGAACCATTTCATGCTTTATGTACAGAACATCTACTAAAAGTGCAATAAAAATACTTCACCATCATTGTAAATTATACATATAAAATCTAGTTTCTTGAAATGTTTCAAGGGAGTGCATGTCTTTTAAAAACGAAAATTGGACCATTTTATTCCCTTGCTCAAAATCTTATATGTAATAAAGGACCATTAGTGTGTCAATAAAAATAACAGGTTTCCTGGCATAGACATAAATGTGTCTCTCACGTAACTTCAGAAATACATTATTGAAAAGTAGTAATTTTGCTACCAAATGGCATCAGATTGTCTACTTCACAGTTTTGTTAATAAGACATTTATTATGAATTTCACATTAGGCTAAAATCCCCAACTAATTTCCTAAAATACAATTAAAAACAGTAAAGCACCTGGTAGCAGTTTTTATGTAAAATACTTACAGCATTTTTTCCTGATCATTGATTAATATTAATTGTTAATAAATATTTGGCTGGCAAGCTTTAACACATTCAGTTTGCACACTGTGCCATAAACATCATGCCGTGTTATAGCATGGGAAATAACAGAGGACAACACAAATATGTTACAAAGCAGAAAGTTCAATATTTAAAAGCAATGCAAGTGACTATTTTTGACCAAGTAAGTTGAAGGATGAAGCTGCAGTAAATTGAAAGAAGAGAGGAGGAGCATAATAGTTATTGTTTGCCATGAGTATAGAAGGTGATGCTACAGAGGAGTGCACTCTGGGGATAAATTTCAAGCACAGTCCCAGATTCAGAGGAATTAACAGATATCTTTTGTCTCAATGCTGCTAAAAGAAAGGCTATGAAAATCTTCAGGAAAGGTGATGTTCCATCTAGTCTAAAAAAAAAAAACTCAAAATAATCCTTTGTACACTTGTGTTTATGCTTGTAAATGTCTTACTTGATGAAAGATATATGCCTCTTAAACAAAAGTCATCTAAACATATCACTTTCATACTCCTGGTTGTTTAGTATATGCATGGACTTGATGGGATAAGGAGTGCCCAGGTATTTGGTTGGGCATTATATTTGGGTGTGTCTGTGAGGATGTTTCCAGATGAAATTAGCATTTAAATTGGCATACAAAGTAAATCATAGTTCCCTGAGGATCTGAGTAGAACAAAAAGGCAGAAGGAGAGAGCATTTACTTTCTGCCTGACTTATTTCTCTAGACATATATCTTCTTTCTTCTGCCCTCAAACTAGGACTTACACCTTAGTTTCTCCTGGTTCTCAGGCCTTTGGAGTTGGACTGGAATTACATCACCAGCTTTTCTGAGTCTTCAGCTCACAGAGTACAAGCTGGGCTTCTGAGCCACCATAATTGCATGAGTCAACTATCTTTTTATATATAAAAAGATAGTAATTATCTTTATATATATATGCGTGTGTATGTGTGTGTGTATAGTATATATACATGTGTGCATACCCAGTTACTTCAGCTGTGTCTAACTCTGTACGATCCTGTGGACTATAACCCCCCACCACCCCAAGGCTCCTCTGTCCATGGGGATTCTCCAGGCAAGAATACTGGAGTGGGTTGCCCTGCCTTCCTCAAGGGGATCATCACAACCCAAGGGTTGAACCGGTGTCTCTTATGTCTCCTGCATTGGCAGGTGGATTACCACTAGCACCACCTGGGAAGCCCCATTTGCATATACATATATCTATCCAATAAACACACAGAAACACATAAGCATACATGTACTTCATTTTGTGTTTCGCGGATACTGTGATTTGTACAAGTTGAAGGTGTATGGCAACTCTGCATGTACACTATTTTCCTAAGAGCATTTGCTCACTTAATGTCTCTGTGTCACATTTGTTTTCAAAATATTTCAAACTTTATTATGACTGTATTTGTTATGGTGATCTGTGATCAACAATTTCTCTTGTTACTGTTGTAATTGTTGTTACTATTGTAATGAGCAACTTGGACTGTGCCCATGTGAAACAGCAAGCTTCACTGATAAATGTATGTGTTCTGATCGCTCCACCCACGTTTCCCATTGTTCTTCCTCTTCTCAAGTCTCCCTATTGCCTGAGTTACAATAATATTGAAATTAGGCNATTTCTCTTGTTACTGTTGTAATTGTTGTTACTATTGTAATGAGCAACTTGGACTGTGCCCATGTGAAACAGCAAGCTTCACTGATAAATGTATGTGTTCTGATCGCTCCACCCACGTTTCCCATTGTTCTTCCTCTTCTCAAGTCTCCCTATTGCCTGAGTTACAATAATATTGAAATTAGGCCAATGGATAACCTTACAGTAGCCTCTAAGTGGTCAGGTTACAAGAAGAGTTGCACATCTCTTGCTTTAATTCAAAAGCTAAAAATGATTGCATTTACAGAAGAGGAAATGTGTAAATCAGAGATTGACTGAAAACTAGACCTTTTGTACCAAACAACCAAATTGTTAATAGAAAGGAAAAGTTATTGAAGAAAATTAAATTGCCATTCCAGTGAACACACAGATGATAAGAACATGAAGCAGTCTTATTGAGGATACAGAGAAAGTTTTAGTGGTCTGAATAGGAGATCAAACAAACCACGACATTCCCTTAAGCCAGAGCCTAATCCAGAGTAAGGTCCTAACTCTCTTCAATTCCAGGAAGGCTGAAAAAGTTAAGGAATCTGCAGGGGGAAAAAAAAAATACAAAAAACTGAAACCAACAGAGATTGATTCTTGAGATCTGAGGAGAGAAAGTATCTCTACAACATGGAAGCGCAAGGTGAAGAAGCTAATATAGAAGCTGCAGCAAGTACTCAGGATATCTAGTTAAAATAGTGAATGAATGTAGGAACACTAAACAGATTTTCAGAGTGTATCAGTTCAGTTCAGTCACTCAGTCATGTCTGACTCCTTGCGACCCCATGGATTGTAGCACGCCAGGCTTCCCTGTCCATCACCAACTCCTGGAGATTACTTAAACTCATGTCCCTTGAGTCAGTGATGCGATCCAACCATCTCATCCTCTGGAGTCACCTTCTTCTCCCACTTTCAATTTTTCCTGTGAGTTAGTTCTTCAGACAGATGGCCAAAGTATTGGCGATTCAGGTTAAACATCAGTCCTTCCAATGAATATTCAGGATTGTTTTCCTTTAGGATGGACTGGTTGGATCTCCTTGCTGTCCAAAGGACTCTCAAGAGTATTTTCCAACACCACAGTTCAACAGCATCAGTTCTTCAGCCCTCAGCTTTCTTTATAGTCCAACGCTCACATCCATACATGACTACTGGAAAAACCATAGCTTTGAGTAGACAGAGCTTTTTTTTGCAAAGTAATGTTTCTGCTTATTAATATGATGTCTAGGTTGGTCATAGCTTTTCTTCAAAGGGGCAAGCATCTTTTAATTTCATGGCTCTAGTCATCACCTGCAGTGATTTTGGAGCCGCCAAAAATAGTCTGTCACTATTTCCACTGTTTCCCCATCTATTTGCCATGGGACCATATGCCATGATCTTAGTTTTCTGAATGTTGAGCTTTAAGCCAACAATTTCAGTTTCCTCTTTCACTTTCATCAATAGGCTCTTCAGTTCCTCTTTGCTTTCTACCGTAAGGCTGGTGTCGTATGCATATCTGAGGTTATTGATATTTCTCCCAGCAATCTTGATTCCAACTTGTGCTTCTTCCAACCCAGAATTTCTCATGATGTACTCCACATATAAGTTAAATATACAGCTTTGACGTACTCCTTTCCTGATTTGGAAACAATCATATTGTCCATGTCCAGTTCTAACTGTTGCTCCTTGACCTGCATACAGATTTCTCAGGAGGCAGATCAGGTGATCTGGTATTCCCATCTCTTCTTATAGAATGAAATACCTGACAAATATTTTTAGTTGTTTATTTCAACAGCATTCATTTCAAGTTCCAGAAAGAAAAGGGAAATAAATAAGCAGATGTGAAATTGTAATATACCTCGGAGACAAGTATTTTCTTTTGGAAGTCTGAAATAAAGTTTTACTTATACTGGCAATAAAATGAAAATGCACTGATCAGTAGAAAATAGTATTCAAAATAATATCTTTGTAATGATCAATCTTTTTTATTTAAATGTTTATATTATTATTGCTTCTAAATTATAGTGTTTGAACATGAACCATTTCATGCTTTATGTACAGAACATCTACTAAAAGTGCAATAAAAATACTTCACCATCATTGTAAATTATACATATAAAATCTAGTTTCTTGAAATGTTTCAAGGGAGTGCATGTCTTTTAAAAACGAAAATTGGACCATTTTATTCCCTTGCTCAAAATCTTATATGTAATAAAGGACCATTAGTGTGTCAATAAAAATAACAGGTTTCCTGGCATAGACATAAATGTGTCTCTCACGTAACTTCAGAAATACATTATTGAAAAGTAGTAATTTTGCTACCAAATGGCATCAGATTGTCTACTTCACAGTTTTGTTAATAAGACATTTATTATGAATTTCACATTAGGCTAAAATCCCCAACTAATTTCCTAAAATACAATTAAAAACAGTAAAGCACCTGGTAGCAGTTTTTATGTAAAATACTTACAGCATTTTTTCCTGATCATTGATTAATATTAATTGTTAATAAATATTTGGCTGGCAAGCTTTAACACATTCAGTTTGCACACTGTGCCATAAACATCATGCCGTGTTATAGCATGGGAAATAACAGAGGACAACACAAATATGTTACAAAGCAGAAAGTTCAATATTTAAAAGCAATGCAAGTGACTATTTTTGACCAAGTAAGTTGAAGGATGAAGCTGCAGTAAATTGAAAGAAGAGAGGAGGAGCATAATAGTTATTGTTTGCCATGAGTATAGAAGGTGATGCTACAGAGGAGTGCACTCTGGGGATAAATTTCAAGCACAGTCCCAGATTCAGAGGAATTAACAGATATCTTTTGTCTCAATGCTGCTAAAAGAAAGGCTATGAAAATCTTCAGGAAAGGTGATGTTCCATCTAGTCTAAAAAAAAAAAACTCAAAATAATCCTTTGTACACTTGTGTTTATGCTTGTAAATGTCTTACTTGATGAAAGATATATGCCTCTTAAACAAAAGTCATCTAAACATATCACTTTCATACTCCTGGTTGTTTAGTATATGCATGGACTTGATGGGATAAGGAGTGCCCAGGTATTTGGTTGGGCATTATATTTGGGTGTGTCTGTGAGGATGTTTCCAGATGAAATTAGCATTTAAATTGGCATACAAAGTAAATCATAGTTCCCTGAGGATCTGAGTAGAACAAAAAGGCAGAAGGAGAGAGCATTTACTTTCTGCCTGACTTATTTCTCTAGACATATATCTTCTTTCTTCTGCCCTCAAACTAGGACTTACACCTTAGTTTCTCCTGGTTCTCAGGCCTTTGGAGTTGGACTGGAATTACATCACCAGCTTTTCTGAGTCTTCAGCTCACAGAGTACAAGCTGGGCTTCTGAGCCACCATAATTGCATGAGTCAACTATCTTTTTATATATAAAAAGATAGTAATTATCTTTATATATATATGCGTGTGTATGTGTGTGTGTATAGTATATATACATGTGTGCATACCCAGTTACTTCAGCTGTGTCTAACTCTGTACGATCCTGTGGACTATAACCCCCCACCACCCCAAGGCTCCTCTGTCCATGGGGATTCTCCAGGCAAGAATACTGGAGTGGGTTGCCCTGCCTTCCTCAAGGGGATCATCACAACCCAAGGGTTGAACCGGTGTCTCTTATGTCTCCTGCATTGGCAGGTGGATTACCACTAGCACCACCTGGGAAGCCCCATTTGCATATACATATATCTATCCAATAAACACACAGAAACACATAAGCATACATGTACTTCATTTTGTGTTTCGCGGATACTGTGATTTGTACAAGTTGAAGGTGTATGGCAACTCTGCATGTACACTATTTTCCTAAGAGCATTTGCTCACTTAATGTCTCTGTGTCACATTTGTTTTCAAAATATTTCAAACTTTATTATGATTGTATTTGTTATGGTGATCTGTGATCAACAATTTCTCTTGTTACTGTTGTAATTGTTGTTACTATTGTAATGAGCAACTTGGACTGTGCCCATGTGAAACAGCAAGCTTCACTGATAAATGTATGTGTTCTGATCGCTCCACCCACGTTTCCCATTGTTCTTCCTCTTCTCAAGTCTCCCTATTGCCTGAGTTACAATAATATTGAAATTAGGCCAATGGATAACCTTACAGTAGCCTCTAAGTGGTCAGGTTACAAGAAGAGTTGCACATCTCTTGCTTTAATTCAAAAGCTAAAAATGATTGCATTTACAGAAGAGGAAATGTGTAAATCAGAGATTGACTGAAAACTAGACCTTTTGTACCAAACAACCAAATTGTTAATAGAAAGGAAAAGTTATTGAAGAAAATTAAATTGCCATTCCAGTGAACACACAGATGATAAGAACATGAAGCAGTCTTATTGAGGATACAGAGAAAGTTTTAGTGGTCTGAATAGGAGATCAAACAAACCACGACATTCCCTTAAGCCAGAGCCTAATCCAGAGTAAGGTCCTAACTCTCTTCAATTCCAGGAAGGCTGAAAAAGTTAAGGAATCTGCAGGGGGAAAAAAAAAATACAAAAAACTGAAACCAACAGAGATTGATTCTTGAGATCTGAGGAGAGAAAGTATCTCTACAACATGGAAGCGCAAGGTGAAGAAGCTAATATAGAAGCTGCAGCAAGTACTCAGGATATCTAGTTAAAATAGTGAATGAATGTAGGAACACTAAACAGATTTTCAGAGTGTATCAGTTCAGTTCAGTCACTCAGTCATGTCTGACTCCTTGCGACCCCATGGATTGTAGCACGCCAGGCTTCCCTGTCCATCACCAACTCCTGGAGATTACTTAAACTCATGTCCCTTGAGTCAGTGATGCGATCCAACCATCTCATCCTCTGGAGTCACCTTCTTCTCCCACTTTCAATTTTTCCTGTGAGTTAGTTCTTCAGACAGATGGCCAAAGTATTGGCGATTCAGGTTAAACATCAGTCCTTCCAATGAATATTCAGGATTGTTTTCCTTTAGGATGGACTGGTTGGATCTCCTTGCTGTCCAAAGGACTCTCAAGAGTATTTTCCAACACCACAGTTCAACAGCATCAGTTCTTCAGCCCTCAGCTTTCTTTATAGTCCAACGCTCACATCCATACATGACTACTGGAAAAACCATAGCTTTGAGTAGACAGAGCTTTTTTTTGCAAAGTAATGTTTCTGCTTATTAATATGATGTCTAGGTTGGTCATAGCTTTTCTTCAAAGGGGCAAGCATCTTTTAATTTCATGGCTCTAGTCATCACCTGCAGTGATTTTGGAGCCGCCAAAAATAGTCTGTCACTATTTCCACTGTTTCCCCATCTATTTGCCATGGGACCATATGCCATGATCTTAGTTTTCTGAATGTTGAGCTTTAAGCCAACAATTTCAGTTTCCTCTTTCACTTTCATCAATAGGCTCTTCAGTTCCTCTTTGCTTTCTACCGTAAGGCTGGTGTCGTATGCATATCTGAGGTTATTGATATTTCTCCCAGCAATCTTGATTCCAACTTGTGCTTCTTCCAACCCAGAATTTCTCATGATGTACTCCACATATAAGTTAAATATACAGCTTTGACGTACTCCTTTCCTGATTTGGAAACAATCATATTGTCCATGTCCAGTTCTAACTGTTGCTCCTTGACCTGCATACAGATTTCTCAGGAGGCAGATCAGGTGATCTGGTATTCCCATCTCTTTCAGAATGTGCATGGTTTGTTGTGATCCACATAGTCAAAGGCTTTGGCATAGTCTATAAAGCAGAAATAGATTTTTTTCTGGAACTTTCTTTGTTTTTCGATAATCCAACAGATGTTGGCAGCTTGATCTCTGATTCCCCTGCCTTTTCTAAATCCAGCTTGAACATCTGGAACTTCATGGTTCACATACCATTGAAGCCTGGCTTGGAGAATTTTGAGCATTACTTTGCTAGCATGTGAGATGAGTGCAACTGTGTGGTAGTTTGAGCATTCTTTGGCATTGCCTTTCTTTGGGATTGAAATGAAAACTGACCTTTTCCTGTCCTGTGGCCACTGCTGAGTTTTCCAAATTTTCTGGCATATTGACTTTCATAGATCATCTTTTAGAATTTGAAATAGCTCAACTGGAATTCCATCACCTCCACTAGTTTTGTTCATAGTGATGCTTCTTAAGGCCCACTTGACTTCACATTCCAGGATGTCTGGCTCTAGGTGAGTGATCACACCATCGTGATTATCTGGGTCATGAGAATCTTTTTTCTACATTTCTTCCTTGTATTCTTGCCACCTCTTCTTAATATCTTCTGCTTCTGTTAGGTTCATACTGTTTCTGTCCTTTTTCGTGTCCATCTCTGTATGAAATCTTTCCTTGGTATGTCTAATTTTCTTGAAGTGATCTCTAGACTTTCCCATTCTATTGTTTTCTTCTATTTCTTTGCACTGATCACTGAGGAAGGATTTCTTATCTTGCCTTGCTATTCTTTGGAACTCTGCATTCAAATAGGTATTTCTTTCCTTTTCTTCTCTGCCTTTCGCCTCTCTTCACAGCTATTTGTAAGGCATCCTCAGACAACCATTTTGCATTTCGTTTTCTTAGGGATGGTCTTGATCATTGCCTCCTGTACAGTGTCACAAACCTCCATCCATAGGTCTTCAGGCACTCTATCTAATCCCTTGAATTTGTCACTTCCACTGTATAATTGTAAGGGATTTGATTTAGGTCACACCTGAATGGTCTAGTACTTTTAACTACTTTCTCAATTTAAGTCTGAATTTGGCAATAAGGAGTTCATGATCTGAGCCACAGTCAGCTCCTAGTCTTCCTTTTGCTGACTATATAAAATGTCTCCATCTTTGACTGCAAAGAATATTATCAGTCTGATTTCGGTATTGACCATCTGGTGAGGTCCACGTGTAGAGTCTTCTCTTGTGTTGTTGGAAGAGGATATCTGCTATGACCAGTGCATTCTCTTGGAAAAACTCTTAGCCTTTACCCTGCTTCATTATGTACTCCAAGGCCGGATTTGACTGTTACTCCAGGTATTTTTGATTTCCTACTTTTGCATTCATAGTGTATGATACAGCCTACTATTTGAAGAAAATGCTTGTAGAAGTTTCATAGCTTAAGAAGAGAAATCAACACTCCAAAAATTAAAAGGTCAGGCTGACTCTTTTGTTAAGGGTTAATGCAGCTGGCAATTCTAAGTTTAATGCTATTTTATTATTGTGAAAATCCCAGGGCCCTCAAGAATTATGCTGAATTTTCTTTGTTTGTGTTCTATAAATAAAACAACAAAGCCTGGATGACAGACCATCTGTTTACAACATGATTTACTGAATTTTTAAGCCCATTTCTGAGATTTGCCACTCAAAAAAAAAAAGATTCTTTTCAAAATATTACTGCTTATTAGCAATACATCTGGTCACCTAAGAACTCTGATGGAGATGTGTAAAAAATTAATTTATTCATGCCTACTAACACAATATTCATTCTTCAGCCCAGGGTTCAAGAAGTAATGTCAAGTCTTATTATATAAGAAATACATTTCATAAGACTGTAGCCATATAGATAGCGAATGAGTCCTCTGATGGATCAAGTGAATTGAAAACCTTCTGGAAAGGGCTCACCATTGTAGATGCCAAGAAGAACATCTGTGATTCATTGGAAGAGGTTCAGTTAAGATTAACAGGAATCCAGAAGTTGATTCCATCCCTTATGGATGACTTAGAAGGGTCGGAACTTTAGTACAGGAAGTAACTGCAGATATGGTGGAAATAGCAAAAAACCTAGAATTAGCAACAGAACCTGAAGATATAACTGAATTGCTGCCATCTCATGACAAAACTTTAATGTATGAGGAGTTGCTTCATATGTACGAGCCAAGAAAGTGGATTCCTTGATGGAATCCTGATGAAGATGTTGTAAAATTTGTTGAAAGGACAACAAAGGATTAGAGTATTACAAATACTAGGTCAACAAAGCAGTGGGAGAATCTGAAAGAACAGACTCCACTTTTGAAAGATGTTCTGTCATGGGTAAAATGCTGTTAAAGCTGCATGACATACCACAGAGATACCATTCCAGGAAGGGTCAATCAATGCAGCAAACTTAATTTGTATCGTATTTTAAAAATTTTTTATAGCTAGCCCAGTGTTTAGTAGCCACCATACTGATCAATCTGGGCTTCCCCTAATAGCTCAGTCAGTAAAGAATCTATCTGCAATGGAGGAGAGGGTTCAATCCCTGGGTCAGGAAGGAGACTGGGTTCAGTCCCTGGGTTGGGAAAATCTCCTGGAGAAGGGGATGGCAACCCACTCCAGTATTCTTCCCTGGAGAATTCCACAGACAGCGGAGCCTGGTGGACTGCAGTCCATGGGATCATAGAGAGCTGGACACAACTGAGCGACTGACACTTTGGCTTTCATGATATAATCATAACTTTTATATACGCTCTGAACCCTGTGAGAGCTGTGTGATTGCTTTAATGAGGTGCTCTAGAACTGAATCTGTGATAGATACCTAGAGGTATGTCTGTACATATCCATACATATTGTTCTACTTCTATGGAGAACCTTGACTAATACGTATTTTGATACTGGAAGTGAGGATCACTGAGTCTGTGTAGCCCACAACTCTGTGGTGGCTGTCTTCTCACCATATAAATCCAAGAAACATGCTTAAGGTATAGAACATGCTAGTGGCCTTTTGGAATAACAACATCCACTTTCTAGTGTGAATCTTGAGAATTATCTTTGTCAGCATTCTATTTAAAATGTTTTAGATAAGGGAAAATACATAAAATAATTCCTATAACAATAGTCAGAATCAGTTTATTTTTATTGTTATTTTTTTAGAGATTAATGTCTTCTATAGAATGTGAATATTAAAATATAAGAATCTTTCTACCAACAAAACTTAGCTGTGGCCCACTATTTGAGGCCCTTTACTGATTATTGTTCTTGATTTAAACATATACATTATTATTATCTTGTCCCTTTAAGCTTATCTTACTCAAAGCAAGCCTGCAATTAAACCTTTAATATTTTTAATATCAATATAACTATTAATAAATCACACAACCATAGGGCGCACTTAATAATTCTAATATAACTGTTTTATTATAAAATCTAGATTTATTTTTAAAAATTAAGTAAAAACCATAGTATTTTAGAGATTTGTCATTTCAGTGGCATAGAATTATTTGTTTAGGTAGAGAACACACTGATTTTAGAAAGCTTTCAAATTACTTGGATTTATCATTTCCTTATAAATTAATACTCCAAAAATTTGTATGTACATTTGTGTGGAGTCTAGTTTAAAATATAAAAAGGATACTTTTTTATGATTATACCAAATATAAATATTAATTTATAAACAAGGTGATTCCAAAGTTGTTTAAATTAGTCATAGTTTCTTCATGAGGAGACATGCCTTCAGTTTTATTTATTTTGTCAATTTGGTAGTGAATACCTTGCAAGATCTACAGAAAAATGGTAGGTTTTATTCTGACCATTTTCAGAAGTATTATCCTTTTTGAAAATCACCTTTGTTTCAGTGAAAGATCCAAACCCTTTAGCATTCATGGCATGCAGATTGTCAGTGTTTTTATCTTTCCTAACTTTCCAGCCTTGTGGATTTAAGTTTCAATCTCTCCTAGATGTGCTGTGTTTTCTCTACTACAGATTCTATGCCTATCCTTCCTTGACTGTCATCTCCTCCCCTAGGCTTCTTGCTAACATGTGCTGGTGTTTCAAGATTTAGCTGATATCACTAAATCTGAAAAGCCTTTTCCAGAAACTTCCTCCAAATCTAAATGCAACCCTGTCTACGTCTTCCTTAAATGAGAATCACACAATGGCAAAATTTCTTTACTTTTCACCTTTCCACCCAAAATCATGAGTTCATTGACATTCAGAACATTGTATTCATTTTTTATGTTTCAAGAGACTGATTTAGTGCTAAATACTTAGGAGTCCATACATGTTTATTTAGAAAGATCCAAATTAATAAAACAATTTGGCATAAAAATAATAAATTCCAAGTTACTGTGTACTCTTGAAAAAATAATCAAGATAAGTTATCTTTCATAATAGTTCACAGATAAGTATATATGTACATAGCTAGATTGGGTAGATAATATCTCAAGCATAAAGAGCATTCTAGTAATAAAAGTGACCTTCAAAGAAATTATTAAAGAAAATTATTAAAATAAGAATCATTGATTTTTAAAAGTGATAACATATATATATAAAATAAATTTCTATTTTTATACCACATCAAAATAAGATCTTTACTTAGTTTAGAGTCGGTTATTAGAGTTTATTGAATTAGAACTTTAGAATGTAAGGAATAGTAAGAGTTCTTAAGAAGAGTGAATAAAAAGAAATAAACTAAGAGTCACTATTTTAGAAGTTTTAAGATGGAAATAATTGCACCAATGATGTAACTGCTAATAACTTCACTAGTATGTCTAATTCAAAAATATATGATATAAGCAAAACTATTAAATGTAGTCTTCTATATTGTCTAGAGAAATATATTTTTTCATACTTACATTTTCCACTAACTACCTCCACTATCCCATTATCCTTGTCATAATGTCAACATAAAGTTAAAATTCATCAGTCACTGTTGAACTATAGTATTATTCCCTTAATATAGTCTTATTAATATTCATGTCTTATCCCCTTGGTGTGTCTGAGTTTCTGAGTGAAAATAAAGTCGAATATTTTCCTTATGAAAATATGATGTGATTTATTGTCTTTAAATAGAAATCTCTAAGACCAGAAGAATTTACAAACTAAGAAAATAGTTACATACTGCCAGTGATGATGCCTCCAGCCTAAAATTACTGGGGAAAATTGTGTCAAATGACTTCATGTCATCTATATTTTTATTACAATCTGTGACCTGGTCCTTGAATTTATGAGATTAAAACACATTTCATATAAGCATAAATCAAGAAATTTATATACAATATTGGAGTGCCAAAATATGAATGTCAAATGAAAAATTATACTCATTATCAGTATAATGAATGTATTTCTTGTGTTAATATATTTATGAAAAATGAAAATTTAAAAAAATTGACTAGAGAATGTGAATAAAGGAATTTTGAGTGAATGTAATATTTAATAAAATATTTGGAAATACAATGCAGACAACTTAATGAATGTGTATTTCTAACAGTGTGGTAGGACCACATTCTATTTTACAAATACACATGCCAAAGGAAGTGAAATTCAGAAATTCCATTTACTGAATTTACAAGTTTCTCTGGAGGAAGTTTGGATAGTGACTCTCGCTGTTCTTATT
The DNA here is from genome assembly GCA_006410675.1 of Oreotragus oreotragus. Classification (NCBI taxonomy): domain Eukaryota; kingdom Metazoa; phylum Chordata; class Mammalia; order Artiodactyla; family Bovidae; genus Oreotragus; species Oreotragus oreotragus. Next base: position 69,025 of record SJYX01006991.1, read on the forward strand.
TATAGCATCCAAGGTCCTTTTATGTTGATGAATTTACTCTTTTTTATATCTAAATGTTTAATTAGTTTAGATTTCAATATTTATTGAGTGGAAGCTAATTTTTTCCATTTTATATGCTAGACTGTTTAGAAAGAACACTCTCCTATAACAAACCATAGATCACTGTAGTTAGGTCATCAGGGTCAGGATCAAATCAAGCCCTCCCTGTTTCATTTAACAACTGTGTGGACTTCAGCAAAGAATCTAACACAGTTAATCTTCATTTATCTTGTAAGTAAAATAGAAATAGCATGCTTTGTGGAGAAGGAAATGCCAATCCACTACAGTGTTCTTGCCTGGAGAATTCCAGGGATGGCGGAGCCTGGTGGGCTGCCGTCTATGGGGTCGCACAGAGTCGAACACGACTAAAGCAGCTTAGCAGCAGCAGCAGCAGCAGCAACATGCTTTGTAGATGTAATGATAGAATACTTACAAACATATTTGGCACATAATAAATATTGGATGAATATCAGTTGTTATCATAATTGATATTGTTAATTTAGGTCAGTGAAAAAAGTACTGAACCCCAGATCGAAACCTTCTATCAAATATATTTTGAATTTTGTTTATAAGTTAGTCATTAACAAAATATATGTAAGTATATGCCACACAATAAACAAAGTAAAACATACATGTATACTGCATATTTCATTTTTTGTTAAGACTTTCAAAATTCCCTGAGAAATTCTTCACTACTATTTTAAACTGACTGTCTTTAAGGGTGGACTTCCCTGCTGGCTCAAATGGTAAAAAAAAAAATCTGCCTGCAATGTGGAATTCCTGGGTTTGATCCCTGGGTCAGAAAGATCCCCAGGAGAAGGGAAAAGCTAAGGTGCTTACTTTGCTATCTTGTAAAGTTATAGCTTTGATTTATTCTTTCCAAAAGTCAAATTAGTAAACTTTTGTAAGAATTATATAGCATTGTCATGGAGTTTTTAGAAACCATGGAATCTATATACATTATTGAAGAATTTCAAACCAAGGTATGATAAAGGGTTGATCTGGTTTATGTCTTTAAAGTTTTAATGTACATTTACTGTCTACAACTTACTTTGCTATCATTGTTCTTTAAACATTGTCACAGAAAAATATTAAAATCTATGTTTAAGATTAATATAGAGCCAATCAAAGTTTTTTCATTATCATTCAAACAATGATTTATCTCCTTTCTTTTGGCTATATGGTAAGATTTTAATTTTGTAATAAGTTGTATTCTTAGCCATGTATATTCTTAAATCATTATCACCAAAAATTTAAATTGACTCTTTGGACCTGATATACAGAACAGGTTAGTAAATGTAGCCTAAGGATTCAATGTTTGTTTGTTTGTTTGTTTTTAAAGTCCTTTTGAATATCCTTAGGTTTAACTGGGGATTCATTTGGTTTTGGAATTGTACAGCAAACCACAATTTCAGGTAGACTCCAGAGAAGCAATACTTCTGGGAATGTGTGTAATGTTTTAAAAGTTCTGGAGGCTTGCTAGAGTGATTTTTTTATGCTTTCCTTCACTTATTTTCTTCTTCATAGCCCTGAGAAAAACCTTGAGCACTAGATACTGCAATAAATTGCTATGTGTGCTATATTAGGAAAGAAAAAGAGCTCCAAGGCACAGAATCAGTGTATATGTCTATTCTGTGAGGTGAGGAATGTCCTCCTTGAGGAAGTTTTGAAGGAATAGAGTGAATATTAATTACATGGGACCAGTTTTCCAGGCAGAAATAATAGCACGTTTGAGGACTCCAGGAAAAAATAATTTAAAACCCATTTACTTATCTATCTAGATGCTTCCCAGTGGCCCAGTGGGTAAAGAATCCAAATGCAATGCTGGAGAAGCGGGTTTGATCCATGGGTTGGGAAGATCCCCTGGAGAAGGAAGTGGCAACCCACCTCAGTATTCTTGCCCAGAGAATCCCAGGGGCAGAGGAGCATACCAAAGAATTGGACACTACTGAAGTGACTGAGTATACATTTAAATTAGATGCTTATCTGTCTGTGTGTCCTTTTCAGATTTCCTTGAGGTTACAGTGGTGATTAAACCCACAGATTAAAGCTAGACAGCCTATGCAAACTCTGCAAGGAGATGCCCTAAAGCCTGTGTTATGATCCTTAGCCTGCTCCTGCCAAGTCGCTTCAGTTGTGTCCAGCTCTGTGCGACCCCATAGATGGCAACCCACCGGGCTCCTCCATCCATGGGACTTTCCAGGCAAGAGTACTGGAGTGAGGTGCCATCGCTTTCTCCGTGGTCCTTAGCCTACTTTACTATAAAAGGTTTTTGTTGAAATAATCTGATATATTTACTTGGAAAATATTTTTGCATTGCTATAGGATGTACCCTCCTCTCCCAGTGGAAAAGGGAGATGTTTGTTTCCCTCCCACCTCAAGTTAGATGAGCCAGATTTGAAAGGGACTGCTTAGAGATCAGGACATGCACATTTGGAACATACAAAACACATAAGACAGGTTTTTTAATAATGAAAAAGGTATGGATCATTGGCTTGAAATGGCAGAGTAGTAAAGAAACTCCAAGTTATTGTAGCAGTTAAAATAACTGTACTCTTACTTGTGACAGCAATGGAAAAGTACAGAAAAGATTGATGAGAATTTATCTGGTTCAAGTATGGGCCAGAATGTAGGGATAATGGCATCTATCTGTAAAAATTATACTAATTGAAAGAAACAAAAAACAAACTATGTATGATGTGATTCCATTTACTTGAAATTCTAAAAATGTTATAGTAACAGAAAGCAGTATAGCAGTTACCACAAATTGGAGAGATTTGCGTGCAGATGAGCATGGAAAACATTTTCCAGGTGAGGGAAACTTTTATATCTTAACTGTGATTAGATACTTGCAGAATATTACCCAAATTTATTAATATGTACATGTTAAAAGTAGTGAATTTATTTTATATAAATAATACTTTAAGAATGTTAGAGGGAAACTGAAGAAAAAATGGGCATATATAGCAAAATTCATTTATTTACAGAACATCTACATTGAAAGAGATGCTAAAAAATTCTTCAGGCTGGTGACAGTAATTACCAGAAGAAAGCTCAAATCTGAAAAAACAACAACAACAACAACAACAAAAAAAAAAAAACCAGCAAGCAAGTCAGAAAGCATATTTACATATACATTAAATATGTTTACTTGTTATAATCATGATTTATAACATGAACTACATGAAAACTTACATTACTATATGTAAAATAGATAGCCAACAAGATTTTGCTGTATGGCTAAGAAACTCAAACAGGGCCTCTGTATCAATCTAAAGGGGTGGGATGAGGAGGGAGATGAGAGGGAAGTTCAAAAGGGAGGGAATATATGTATACCTATGGCTGATTCAGGGTGAGGTTTGACAGAAAACAAAAAATTCTGTAAAGCAAAAAAAAAAAAAAGAAAAAAGGAAGAAACTCAGAAAGCATATTTACATATACATTAATGTTTACTTATTATAATCATAATTTAATACAAAAGTAAAGCAATATTATTCTGAAGAATATATGGAAGTACAATATGACAAGAAAAGCACAAAATGAGAATCCTTGTCACTGACATTGACAGAGACTTTTAATTATCTACAGGAAATTGAACAGATTTAAGGCCAGTTCCAGATTTTATATAAAAGCACGGTAATATCAGAATTCTGTGAGAGAAAAAATATGAAAGTTATTTTCTACTTGTACTCTAAGAGAATTTTTGTCTTAATCCACACCCTCCATAAAGCAGAGCATTTAAGTCCTGTGGATTTTTTTTTTAGATGTACAAGCTTACTTAAAGGTGAGAAGAAGTCAGAGCAATGTGTGCTACAAAGTAGTAAAAGATGGCTATGTGAGCTGTGAAGAATTTTATTTTGTTTAAGGTTCACAAGGAAACACCAGCCATTGGGGCAATGAATATACTCATGAAAGAACAGCTCTTCATCTGCTCAGCTATTTCTTGTCCTCCAGTTCTCATTTTCAAAGTAGACTCTAAAAGGAAGTGGACTCCCAGGTATTTCCACATTGGCTCATGGCAACCTCAGTGACTGCTCAGGAATATAGGTAAGATTCTTCAGGAAACAGAGATGAGAATTTGATGAAGAGAATTCAGTAGGCTGTAACAACAGCTATGAAAGAAGAAATAGAGTGGTGGATGATACAGTTACAACAGAATGCTGAGTCCAGCTATACAGCCTTTATAGTCATCCACAAACTAGGCAAAAGGGTCAAGATTTTGTCTGTCCAGGATGAATATATAACCTTACTGGAGCCTAGGTATTGCCAAGGACAATACCTAGCAAAGTCGCAGCTGTGTTCTCTGCAGGAAACATCTCCAGCCACTAAAGAAATAAGTTTCCTGTCTTTGGAGAAGATATATGAGTGACTCATTGCAGTGTCCACCATACACCTACTTTGATGTGCTTTTTAATCAAGTAGAAGAGTATGTGTGGCATGAAGGTTGTGCTCACCAGGGATTGGCCAGATGAGTAAGCTTAGCCAAGCTTAGACTCTGCCTATGCTCCTGAAATAAAAAGGTAGTTGCCAAACTGGAGCAGGTACATATAGTGTGTGTCTGATCAATCAACTCTTTTTAAGTAGCAGTTATTACTCAGAGGATTCAGAGATTCATATAACATTCTGTTAATTGAAGAAGATTGAATGTGATTCAGAGTTAAATGCGGTAGAATGTGAGATGTACTTAGTAAAGCAAGTGTCAGTTTATGTTGTGTTTAAGAAGCAACATTTGGACTTTATCCTAAGATAAATCAGGAAGCATTGTCATAAATGACATGATCTTATGTGAATTTCATAAAGATTATTTTTCTGAAGAATGGAGAAAATTAAGATTTAGAAATTAGAAAATCATTTTATCAAGGACTTTGCAAATAGCATGTTCAAAACACCAAAAAGCATATAAGTTGCTAAGCATAATTAGCACTCACGAGATGCAAATTTAACCAAAATGAGATATTATATATCTATTATGTTAAAAAAAGATGTTTTTTTGGAGATATAGAGTATTAGAAACTATCATTACTGTCATGATTTCGGATTGATAAACGAATGAGTCAATCTACTTCTAACATAAGCTATACAAGAAAAGGAGCAGAGACTGTGAGAAAGAGATCAAATTCATTTTTATATTTGTTGAGTTTTACATATCTCCACATCCAATTGCAAGTGCCCAAGGGTTACACGGACAGTGGTAATAATGTTAATATATGAGTAAGAACACTGGTTATAGGTGAGATTTACTATAAATTTTAGGGGGAGGAATAATAATATCTTGGGAGGAATATCAATATTCAAGGACTGTGTAAAAGATGGTAGTCCCATGAATGAAACTAAGGACAGATGGCCCTCTACAGATGTTTGAAGAATACTTACTGCCACAGAAATTGACAGTAGGTATGGTGAAGTGAGAGAAATGATACATAGAAGTCAAGAAATACAGAAGAGCATACTAAGAATAAGTCCTGAATGTTAGTGAGTGCTGCTTTACTACCTTCTTAAGGGCAAATGAGGCTTATTGGTGAGGAAGAGAAGTGCATGTGAGTACATGTGGAAATATGAAACAGTGAGCNAAAAAAAAAAAAAAGAAAAAAGGAAGAAACTCAGAAAGCATATTTACATATACATTAATGTTTACTTATTATAATCATAATTTAATACAAAAGTAAAGCAATATTATTCTGAAGAATATATGGAAGTACAATATGACAAGAAAAGCACAAAATGAGAATCCTTGTCACTGACATTGACAGAGACTTTTAATTATCTACAGGAAATTGAACAGATTTAAGGCCAGTTCCAGATTTTATATAAAAGCACGGTAATATCAGAATTCTGTGAGAGAAAAAATATGAAAGTTATTTTCTACTTGTACTCTAAGAGAATTTTTGTCTTAATCCACACCCTCCATAAAGCAGAGCATTTAAGTCCTGTGGATTTTTTTTTTAGATGTACAAGCTTACTTAAAGGTGAGAAGAAGTCAGAGCAATGTGTGCTACAAAGTAGTAAAAGATGGCTATGTGAGCTGTGAAGAATTTTATTTTGTTTAAGGTTCACAAGGAAACACCAGCCATTGGGGCAATGAATATACTCATGAAAGAACAGCTCTTCATCTGCTCAGCTATTTCTTGTCCTCCAGTTCTCATTTTCAAAGTAGACTCTAAAAGGAAGTGGACTCCCAGGTATTTCCACATTGGCTCATGGCAACCTCAGTGACTGCTCAGGAATATAGGTAAGATTCTTCAGGAAACAGAGATGAGAATTTGATGAAGAGAATTCAGTAGGCTGTAACAACAGCTATGAAAGAAGAAATAGAGTGGTGGATGATACAGTTACAACAGAATGCTGAGTCCAGCTATACAGCCTTTATAGTCATCCACAAACTAGGCAAAAGGGTCAAGATTTTGTCTGTCCAGGATGAATATATAACCTTACTGGAGCCTAGGTATTGCCAAGGACAATACCTAGCAAAGTCGCAGCTGTGTTCTCTGCAGGAAACATCTCCAGCCACTAAAGAAATAAGTTTCCTGTCTTTGGAGAAGATATATGAGTGACTCATTGCAGTGTCCACCATACACCTACTTTGATGTGCTTTTTAATCAAGTAGAAGAGTATGTGTGGCATGAAGGTTGTGCTCACCAGGGATTGGCCAGATGAGTAAGCTTAGCCAAGCTTAGACTCTGCCTATGCTCCTGAAATAAAAAGGTAGTTGCCAAACTGGAGCAGGTACATATAGTGTGTGTCTGATCAATCAACTCTTTTTAAGTAGCAGTTATTACTCAGAGGATTCAGAGATTCATATAACATTCTGTTAATTGAAGAAGATTGAATGTGATTCAGAGTTAAATGCGGTAGAATGTGAGATGTACTTAGTAAAGCAAGTGTCAGTTTATGTTGTGTTTAAGAAGCAACATTTGGACTTTATCCTAAGATAAATCAGGAAGCATTGTCATAAATGACATGATCTTATGTGAATTTCATAAAGATTATTTTTCTGAAGAATGGAGAAAATTAAGATTTAGAAATTAGAAAATCATTTTATCAAGGACTTTGCAAATAGCATGTTCAAAACACCAAAAAGCATATAAGTTGCTAAGCATAATTAGCACTCACGAGATGCAAATTTAACCAAAATGAGATATTATATATCTATTATGTTAAAAAAAGATGTTTTTTTGGAGATATAGAGTATTAGAAACTATCATTACTGTCATGATTTCGGATTGATAAACGAATGAGTCAATCTACTTCTAACATAAGCTATACAAGAAAAGGAGCAGAGACTGTGAGAAAGAGATCAAATTCATTTTTATATTTGTTGAGTTTTACATATCTCCACATCCAATTGCAAGTGCCCAAGGGTTACACGGACAGTGGTAATAATGTTAATATATGAGTAAGAACACTGGTTATAGGTGAGATTTACTATAAATTTTAGGGGGAGGAATAATAATATCTTGGGAGGAATATCAATATTCAAGGACTGTGTAAAAGATGGTAGTCCCATGAATGAAACTAAGGACAGATGGCCCTCTACAGATGTTTGAAGAATACTTACTGCCACAGAAATTGACAGTAGGTATGGTGAAGTGAGAGAAATGATACATAGAAGTCAAGAAATACAGAAGAGCATACTAAGAATAAGTCCTGAATGTTAGTGAGTGCTGCTTTACTACCTTCTTAAGGGCAAATGAGGCTTATTGGTGAGGAAGAGAAGTGCATGTGAGTACATGTGGAAATATGAAACAGTGAGCACAGAGCATGCTTTGGAAAACATTTTCTGAATCATGAAATATAGGAGAGTCTGTTCATCTTATATTTACTTTCTTGTATGTATTTTCAGTAGAAACAACTATATTTTCATTGAACTCCTTATAGGCAAATCTAAAAGCTATACATAGTCAGAAACAATTTTTTTTAATATTTAAAACCATTGCCTGAGTGCTCATGACATTTTCTCACAGTTATTAGGCATTTTAAAACATTAGTTATTGTATTATTAGGTTGTCTATATCCTCAAGTCTGAGAGGAAAGGATGAAGATTAACCAGCAAAATTTTAGACTGTACTTAAGGTGCTAGAGCTGAAACTCCAGTACTTTGGCCACCTCATGCAAAGAGTTGATAACTCATTGGAAGAAAACTCTGATGCTGGGAGGGATTGGGGGCAGGAGGAAAAGGGGACGACAGAGGATGAGATGGCTGGATGGCATCACCGACTCGATGGACTTGAGTTTGAGTGAACTCTGGGAGTTGGTGATGGACAGGGAGGCCTGGCGTGCTGCGATTCATGGGGTCGCAAAGAGTCAGACACGACTGAGCGACTGAACTGAACTGAACTGAAGGTGGTAGAGGAAGCTACCTGGTTTAGAGACTTACTGGAATGTGGAAGTTTAAAAATTATAGTATTCTAAACAGATTAATTTAAGAGTTGGCAATACACGGTATGGATTTTAATAGCTTGATTACCTTTACTAAGAGTCCAGATAAAATGTTGCATAAAACAAAATAATTTTGATACCTTCAATCAATTTGAGTTCCCTCTTACCGTATGTTTTTTTTTTTCAATTTTTTTACTCCCCAACAATCTGACTCTTCAGCTTCAAAATGAGCCTGCATCCTACTTAAACTTTCCAACTGGTTATTATAGATTTCAGTCTTTCATTAAGCATTTATTAATCCATCCTACCTACTCCCTGAATGTATGTGCCATGTATTCAGTTATGTCAGACTCTTTGTGGCCCCGTGGACTGTAGCCCACCAAACTCCTCTGTCCATGGGATTTTCCAGGCAAGAATACTTGAGTGGTTTGTCACTCCCTCTTTCAGGGTATCTTCCCACACAGGGATCAAACATCTCCTGTGTCTCCTGCATTGCAAGCAGATTTTTTATCCATTGAACCATTGGGGAAGTCATGAATGTAGAGTTATTATAAAAGTGAATAATTATGTTTTTAAAATTTATATTAAATTATAAACAGTCAAGCTGTTACCAGGGGTATAGTTGCTTTCTTAGAGTATTTTAATCTAATAAGATCTCTATTGGTGAAGTATACAAAGGGTATATTGGAACATGGGCCTTCTTGAGCCTTCTAAAGAACATGATTCTTTAGAATCAACACAATTTCAGCCCTATTCAGTTATCTTTCAGTACCTAGACATTTCCTCATCTTTCTAAATGCCAAATTCATTATTTCATATTCCTTCAAAGTACAGTAAAACACAGTTAGTGAAAGATCATAATCAGTATGAAGTCTGAACCTAAAAATGAGAAATGTCACAAATTCATTTTAATTTTATTCCAATGTTCTTTCTTTAACTTAGCGCAGCACCTTGAATATAACAGGAAAAGTATTATAATATGAGAATATAAATTAAACAATTGTATAATCACACTATCACAAATATTTATTTTAGGAAATAAGAAAGGAGTTTTATAAATGACCATGAGTAGTCCTCAAATGAAGAAGCATTCTTGAGTACATAATTACCTCTCATGAGTGCTATGAGAATTAATGAGTTAATATTTAAAAAGCAATTTAAAATATTTTGATGAGAAATGCCATTAAGTACTTTATAACCTCAACTTGTTAATTAAATTTTCTGAGAAATATCATTTTATTACTGTCAAAGGCAAGTACAGGGTGTCCCCTTCAATGTTACCCAAGAGTATAAAATTATAGCTTTTTCCCCTCAAATTACAAAGACTGTAGAGTGTTTTGTCAGAGTTACATACCTAAGGTTAAAATTTGAAAGAAAGAGATCTCTATGTATCCAGAAGAAAACAATTTTAGTCACTTTAAAACATAGATTTTAACTTGAATTGAGGCTGTTAAATGTCAAAATACATATAGTTTCTTGATAAACAATTCAATAACTTACAAAACATCAATGAAAAAATAATTTCTAGGTGGAAGCTAAATAAATGGCATATATTATCATATCAGATATAGATAATGTACAAACATATTAAATTTGTACAGTTAAAGGATGGTAGATATGGTATGAGAGCAAACAGTTATTTAAAATTTCTGCAAATACAAAGATGTTGTCATATTAAAAAGATAAATGCAAAGCAGATACAGTTTTTGTGTGGCATTATTAGCTCATTTATAGGGTACCTTTTAAAAAAGGCACAGGCAATACTCATCCCAATCTGTAAATCTGTAAAATGTTTAAAAGGGAAATAAAAAAACACATCACTAGTATGAATGCTAAAGTCTGTAATTTATAGAACTCAGAACTTTAAGAAATAATAAAAGCGGTATTAAATATCTTGTTTTATGTTATTTGGTGACTTTCTTCTTTACATGATCTTTGTTAGTTCTCTCACTGAAAGGTACTTCAGAATCTCTATTTAAAAAGAAATCATCAAAACAACATTGCTAAGTTAAGAATCTATCTAAAATTAATAGTAATTTTATTATTTATAAAACTGTAAAGTTTTCAACTAAGAATAACATTGAATATTACCTGAACTTCTAATTAACATCTTGTTTCTACTAAGAAAGCAACTTTTCTTGTTTATTTCTATTTATTTTTAAAATTAACTTATTTATTTTAATTGGAGGCTAATTATTTTACAATATTGTAGTGGTTTTTGCCATATATTGACATGAATCAGCCGTAGGTGTACTTGTGGTCCCCATCTTGAACACCCACCCCACCCATCTCCCTCCCCATTCCATCCATGAGCATTGTCCCAGGGCACAGGCTTTGAGTGCCCTGTTTCATGCATCAAATTTGGACTGGTGGTTAGTTCACGTATGGTAGTATGCACATTTCAATGCTATTCTCTCACATCATCCCACCCTCTCCTTCTCCCACAGAGTCCAAAAGTCTATACTTTTTATCCATGTCTCTTTGGTGTCCCACATATAGGGTCATCGTTAACATCTTTTTAAATTCCATATATATGTTAATATACTGTATTGGTGTTTTTCTTTCTGACTTACTTCACTTCGTATAATAGGCTCCAGTTTCATCTATCTCCTTAGAACTGATTCAAATGTGTTCTTTTTAATAACTGAGTACTATTCCATTGTGTATATGTACCACAGTTTTCTTATCTATTCATCTTCCAATGGACATCTAGGCTGCTTCCTTGTGCTAGCTATTGTAAACAGTGCCACAATGAACACTGGGATATGCATGTCTTTTTCAATTCTGGTTTCCTCGATGTCTATGCCCAGCAGTGGGATTATTGGATTGTATCAGTTCAGTTCAGTCACTCAGTCATGTCTAATTCTTTGGAACCCCATGAATCATAGCACACCAGGCTTCCTTGTTCATCACCAACACCCAGAGTTTACCCAAACTCATGTCCACCAAGTCGGTGATGGAATCCAGCCATCTCATCCTCTGTCGTCCCCTTCTCCTCCTGCCCTCAATCCCTCCCAGAATCAAGGTATTTTCCAATGAGTCAGCTCTTCACATGAGGTGGCCAAAGTATTGGAGTTTCAGCTTCAGCATCATTCTTTCCAATGAACACCCAGGACTGATCTCCTTTAGGATGGACTGGTTGGATCTCCTTGCAGTCCAAGGAACTCTGAAGAGTCTTCTCCAACATCACAGTTCAAAAGCAATTCTTCAGTGCTCACCTTTCTTTATAGCCCAACTCTCACATCCATACATGACCACTGGAAAAACTATAGCCTTTACCAGACGGACCTTTGTTGGCAAATTAATGTTTCTGCTTTGAAGATGCTATCTAGGTTGGTAATAACTTTCCTTCCAAGCATTAAATATCTTCTAATTTCATGGCTGCAATCACCATCTTCAGTGATGTTGGAGCCCCCCAAAATAAAGTCTGACACTGTTTCCACTGTTTCCTCATCTATCTGCCGTGAAGTGATGGGACCAGATGCCATGAAGTGATGGGACAAGATGCCATGATCTTAGTTTTCTGAATGTTGAGCTTTAAGCCAACTTTTTCACTCTCCTCTTTCACTTTCATCAAGAGGCTTTTTAGTTCCTCCTCACTTT
>SJYX01006991.1:81500-96093 GCA_006410675.1 Oreotragus oreotragus
AGGTGGTCTGGTATTCCCATCTCTTTCAGAATTTTCCACAGTTTATTGTGATCCACACAGTCAAAGGCTTTGGCATAGTCAATAAAGCAGAAATAGATGTTTTTCTGGAACTCTCTTGCTTTTTCTGTGATCCAGCAGATATTGGCAATTTGATCTCTGGTTCCTCTGCCTTTTCCAAAACCAGCTTGAACATCTGGAAGTTCATGGTTCATGTATTGCTGAAGCCTGACTTGGAGAATTTTGAGCATTACTTTACTAGTGTGTGAGATGAGTGCAATTTTGTGGTAGTTTGAGCATTCTTTGACATTGCCTTTCTTTGAGATTGGAATGAAAACTAATCTCTTCCAGCCCTGCGGCCACTGCTGAGTTTTCCAAATTTGCTGGAATACTGAGTGCAACACTTTCACAGCATCATCTTTCAGTGTTGTATAGCAGTTCTATTTCCAGTTTTTCAAGGAATCTCCAAACTGTTCTCCATAGTGGCTGTACTAGTTTGTGTTCCCACCAACAGTGTAAGAGGATTTCCTTTTCTTCACACCCACTGCATTTATGTTTGTAGACGTTTTGTTAGCAGCGATTCTGACTGGCATGATATGGTACCTCACTGTGGTTTTGATTTGCATTTATCTGATAATGACGGATGTTGAGCATCTTTTCATGTGTTTGTAAGCCATCTGTATGTCTTCTTTGGAGAAATATCTGTTCTTTGGCCCATTTTTTGATTGGGTGGTTTATTTTTGTGATATTGAACTACATGAGCTGCTTATATATTTTGAGATTAATTCTTTGTCAGTTGCTTCATTTGCTATTATTTTCTCCCATTCTGAAGGCTGTCTTTCACCTTGCTTATAGTTTCCTTCATTGTGCAAAAGTTTTTTAAGTTTAATTAGGTCCCATTTGTTTATTTTGCTTTTATTTCCATTACTCTGGGAAGTGGGTCATAGAGGATCCTGCTGTGATTTATGTCAGAGAGTGTTTTGCCTATGTTCTCCTCTAAGAGTTTTATAGTTTATGGTCTTACATTTAGATCTTTAATCCATTTTGAGTCTATTATTGTGTATGGTGTTAGAAAGTGTTCTAGTTTCATTATTTTATGAGTGGTTGACCAATTTTCCCAGCACCACTTGTTAAAGAGCTAGTCTTTTCTCCATGGTATAGTCTTGCTTCCTTTGTCAAAGACAAGGTGTCCATGGGTGTGTGGATTTATCTCTGGGCTTTCTATTTCATTGATCTATATTTCTATCTTGTGCCAGTACCATACTGCCTTGATGAAAGTGGTTTTGTAGTAGAGCCTGAAGTCAGGCAGGTTGATTCCTCCAGTTCCATTCTTCTTCCTCAAGATTGCTTTGGCTATTCAAGGTTTTTTGTATTTCCATACAAATTGTGAAGTTATTTGTCCTAGTTCTGTGAAAAATATCGTTGGTAACTTGATAGGGACTGCATTGAATCTATAGATTGCTTTGGATAGTAAACTTATTTTCACTATACTGATTCTTCTGATCCATGAACATGGTATATTTCTCCATTTATTCATGTCATCTTCTATTTCTTTCATCAGTTTTTTTATAGTTTTCTATATTTATGTCTTTTGTTTCTTTAGCTAGATTTATTCCTAAGTATTTTATTATTTTTGTTGCAGTGGTGAATGGGATTATTTCCTTAATATTTCTTTCTGTTTTCTCATTATTAGTGTATAGGAATGAAAGGGATTTTTCTGTGTTATTTTTTTATCCTGCAACTTTACTCTATTCATTGATTAGCTCCAGTAATTTTCTGGTGGTGTCTTCAGGGATTTCTATGTAGAGGATCATGTCATCTGCAAACAATGAGAGTTTTGCCTCTTCTTTTCCAATCCAGATTCCTTTTGTTTCTTTTTCTTCTCTTATTGCTGTGGCTAAAACTTCCAAAATTATGTTGAATAGTAGTGGTGAGAGTGCATTTCCTCTCTTATTTGAAATATATATGGTCAGAAAAGTGAGATATTACCATGGTGGCATTATTAGGAGGGAAAATGCCTTCAAAAATACTGAACTAGTTCAAATATTAAATTTTTGACTTTATAGTAAGGTATGTATTAATGGGTAACTTATTTATCTAACTTTAAAAAGATCTTTGCCAAATATCAATTGAAACACTTAACCATGCAAAATGAAACTAAAGTGTTTCAACAATCATGCTATTCAATCACTGACAAATGTTAATATCTACTCTTGGTATACAGATATTTCTTGACTTTCAGTGGGATTTCATACTAATAAGCCCATCATAAACCAAAAGTGTATAAAGTTGAAAATTCATTTAGAACACTGAACCTTCCAAACATCATATATTAGCCTAGCCTGCCCTAAATGTTCTCAGACACAAGTGCTAGTCTGTAGTTGGGCAAAAAATATAATGCAAAGCATATTTTATAAGGAAATGTTGACTATCTCATGTAATTTATTGAATGCTGTACTAGAAGTGAAAAAAGAAAATGATTGTGTTGGTAAAAGTGGTCATAGACTGTACAGGATTTGACCGTTACAACTGGTGGCTGATCAGGAGCTGTGACATCATGAGAGAGTATTTCACCATGTGTCACTAGCCTGGGGGAAAGATTAAAATTAAAAATCTAAAGTATGGTTTCTACTGAATGTATATTGTTTTCATGTCTTTGTAAAGTTGAAAAATTTATAAGTTGAACTATTATAAGTCAGAAACCTCTGTATAAAGGAATTGTAAGCAAAAAATTTTATGTGCTGTGCTGTGCTTAGTCACTCAGTCATGTCTGACTCTGCAACCCCATGGACTGTAGCCTACTAAGCTTCTCTGTCTGTGGGGATTCTCCAGGCAAGAATACTGGAGTGGGTTGCCATGCCTGCCTCCAAGGGGATCTTTTCAACCCAGGGACTGAACCCAGGTCTCCCTGCAGGCAGAGTCTTTACCATCTGAGCCACCGAGGAAGCCCAAGATTTTATATAGTTTTATGTCCCAGTGACAGGGGAGCCTGGTGTGCTGCATCTATGGAGTCGCACAGAGTTGGACACGACTGAAGCCAGTTAGCAGCAGCAGCAGCATGTTAAGTCTAGAAAAATGTGAAGATTTTCTTGTTGCCTCATGTCCTAGTAACAAAGCTCTAAGGTCCTTTAAAAAAAATAATATTCCATGCACTTATATCAGTATACTTTTGCAACATTTGATATTTTAAGAGCATTTCAATGAACTAAAAAAAATTTCACCAATTGACTATTATCTATAGTTATATGTTCTGGGTTATATTCTACTTTAGAGAATTTGACAACTTTAGAATCTGATTCAATGTATTAGAACAAAATATATCAGTAGTCATAATTTTTTTTCACAGCTCAACAATTTCTTTTTCTTTTTCAAGATAATCAGAAATCTTTCCTCTGGTACTCTGAAATTGTTGGGTCATGACCTGAGCCTGGGGCAAAGGCACCAGAGACAGTTTTTAAGGCAAATACTTTTTGGAAGATTCTGGAAAAGTAAGCCTCAGGGTAGATTTTACTGACAATTATTCTTGTTATAACAGATCACACAAAAAATATTTCTGTGCCTTGAAGGAAAATGTTCTCAAAGGAGATGGGCTTTGAACTGGATTCCATAAGGACGATAAAATTTAGTTAGATGNAGTTTTTAAGGCAAATACTTTTTGGAAGATTCTGGAAAAGTAAGCCTCAGGGTAGATTTTACTGACAATTATTCTTGTTATAACAGATCACACAAAAAATATTTCTGTGCCTTGAAGGAAAATGTTCTCAAAGGAGATGGGCTTTGAACTGGATTCCATAAGGACGATAAAATTTAGTTAGATGGAAAATGATGTAGAAGGTTAATACCAGTGAAGGAATAATAGGGATGTTACAATAATTATATAAAGAAGAGTATGGGAAACAATAAAATCATGTTATAGAAGTAGCTTGGTATCTTTGATCTGTCAACAAAAAGTAACATATTTTAATATCATCTGTAGATTGTTAAGAGCAATTTGTTCTGTGTTCAAGTATGGCATTATCTTCTGGGTTAAAAATCACAAAACTTTAGATAATATAACATATTTGTTTCCTAAAAAATGAAAGCTAAACCTGCACCTCTGTATGTTACTTGTTTCCTTATAGCAAATCACCTGAAAATATATTATCTTAAAACAATGAGCAATTTATCTGTTTATGATTTATTGGTCAGCAATTTGAGCTAAATTCAGCTCAGTGCTTAGTTATTTATCTATCTATCACCTATTTATTTTTGCTACATGTTGAGCACTCTTCTAAAGCCTTTACGATGATTATAATCCTCCCAGAAAACTCTATGTAGTAATTTTTATTATTATCCTTATTTAGAGCAATGGAAACTGAAGCGCGCACCTACAGGATATGCCCAAGTCATAGAAGAAGTAACTGATATAAGCAGACTGCAATTACAGAAAAGTGGGATTTCGTCTTCAGTAGTAATTGATAATACAGGAACATGTGAAATGGTCCACAGAGAAAATTAAACAAGGGGCTCAGAACAGATCATGAAGAACAACAACATAGAAGTTATAGGCAAATGAAGAAAAACCTTTTAACAGTGGTCATAAACCTGGCAGTGCAGCAGAAACCTGAAGCATTTTAATGAATAGATACCTACAAACTGAGATCCAGTAAATATGGTGTGGGGCCTCAGAACCTGTATTTTCTCATCCAGAATTAGGTAATTCTAAGGCATCCACTTTGCAAATATGCATTAAGAACTTTGAGATATATAGAAGTTACATATGAATAGCCATAAAGTTAGTAGGTGATCTGTTAGCATTCAGGAAGTTAAGAGGAAATAATATTTCAGGTAAGATGTGTTAGGAGAGACCTGAATATTTTAAATTCTAATGAGAAGAAATCAGTAGAGAAAAAAAAATTGAAGATATAAGAGGGAGATTTGATAACTGTAAAATAAGTCCCTGAAGAGATAAGATATGTTAAACTAGAGAGTGAGAGATTATCTTTAACAGTAAAAGGGACAGATTTCCCCAATGTAAGCAATCAATTCTAAAAGAAATTGACCCTGAATATCCATGGGAAGGACTGTTGCAGAAGCTGAAGCTCAAATACTTTGGACAACTGATATGAAGAGCCAACTCATATGGAAACTGGAAAATACTCTGATACTGGGAAAGACTGAAGTCAGGAAGAGAAGGGGACAGCATCACTGTTGGATGGCATCACCGACACAATGAACATGAATCTGAGCAAACTCCAGGAAATGGTGAAGGACATGGAACCTTGCATGCTTCAGTCCATGAGGTGCAAATAGTTGGACATAACTGAGCGACTAAAGTGAACTGAATTGAATTGAAGTAAATGAGAGATGTTCTTGAGTATAGAAGTGTAAATAAAACAACTTTAAAAGTATGGTTAAACAATTGCCCAAAGATACAAAGTGAAAAAGAAAGATAAGAAATCCTATTTTTAGTTAGAGAAGAATATAATTTTTTTCTACTGCTTAAAGGTTTTTCTTCCTTTGCCTACCACTTCTACCTATCTTTCTACTGGTATGAGAATGTATGATATCTACCCATCATCAGCTTTCAGCAGCCACTGTAGAAGACAGATGAATAAATCCAAGTTCATTGTTTCATCAGACATGGATAATGAAAAGGAAGTGAAACTCCCAGACAGAACTTGATCAGAATGGAAATATCAAGTCTAGGTTGCACAAGGAAGGGAGCTGTTCATTAGGTACCTGGATATTTGGGAATGTGGAGAGGTCAAATGATGGTTTAGAGCAAAGTATGTCAAGACAGAAGAGACCAGGTGTACGTTGCAGTTTTGGCAGAAGTGACTCAGTGACTTTGAGAACAATTTATTTGTAACCACTGTCACTTCTCAGAGACTAAAAGTCTGCAACATAGGTTCTTTAACAGAAAACTTCAATCAGTGTATATAATCAGTTATTCATTTGTTAATCAGTCAAGGCTTTCTCTCCAAGTTTTGTCCTCCTCTCACCTGGCAATCTGAAGAGAACTAACAAAAGATCTGTCACAGTGTTTTCACCATTATCCCTGGTGTGTTGTTTCTAACTTCTTTCTTTTACCTACTTTCTCTTTTCTAAAGTCTAAACACCTGCCACACAAATGTTGGTGGAATATTTATTTAAGTGGACACTTACAGATCTCAGTGGAATTTGAAGGAAAGGGATTACTTTCTCAGCCATTTTGATTGTAAAGCCTGATGTTGCTACTTATATCTGTGTGGATGTCTGTGTACCATATCTGCCTACGTATAATCACAATGGTGTGATCACTCAGCTAGAGCAAGACATCCTGGAATGTGAAGTCAAGTGGGCCTTAGGAAGCATCACTATAAACAAAGCTAGTGGAAGTGATGGAATTCCAGTTGAGCTATTTCAAATCCTAAAAGATGATGCTGTGAAAGTGCTGCACTCATTATGCCAGCCCATTTGGAAAACTGAGCAGTGACCACAGGGCAGGAAAAGGTCAGTTTTCATTCCAGTCCCTAAGAAAGGCAATGCCAAAGAATGTCCACACTACCACACATGCTAGCAAAGTGGTGCTCAAAATTCTCTAAGCCAGGCTTCAACAGTATGTGAACCGTGAACTTCCAGATGTTCCAGCTGGATTTAAAAAAGGCAGAGGAACCAGAGATCAAACTGCCAACATCTGTTGGATCATCGAAAAAGCAGCACAGTTCCAAAAAACGTCTACTTCTGCTTTATTGACTATGCCAAAGTCTTTGACTGTGTGGATCACAACAAACCATGAAAAATTCTTCAAAAGATGGGAATACCAGACCACCTGATCTGCTTCCTGAGAAATCAGGTCAAAAATCAACAGTTATAACTGGACATGAAACAACAGACTGGTTCCAAATGGGAAAAACAGTATATCAAGGCTGTGTATTGTCACCCTGTGGACTGGAAGAAACACAAACTGGAATCAAGATTGTTGGGAGAAATATCAATAACCTCAGGTATTCAGATGAGACTACCCTTATGGCAGAAGGTAAAGAAGAACTAAAGAACCTCTTGATGAAAGTGAAAGAGGAGAGTGAAAGAGCTGGCATTTAGAAAACTAAGATCATGGCATCCAGGCCCATTACTTCATGACAAATAGATGAAAAAACAGTAGAAACCATGACAGACTATTTTTTGGGGTTCAAAAATCACTGCAGATGGTGATTGCAGCCATGAAATAAAGAGTCTTACTGCTTGGAAGAAAAGTTATGACCAACCTAGACAGCTTGGTAAAAAGCAGAGACATTACTTTTCCAACATTGGTTCATCTAGTCAAGGCTATGGTTTTTCCAGTAGTCATGTATAGATGTGAGAGTTGGACTATAAAGAAAACTGACCACCGAAGAATTGATGCTTTTGAACTGTGGTGTTGGAGAATACTCTTGAGAGTCCTTTGGACAGCAAGGAGATCCAATCAGTCCATCCTAAAGGAAATAAATCCTGAATATTCATTGGAAGGACTGATGCTGAAGCTGAAACTCCAATACTTTGCCCACCTGATGTGAAGAACTGACTCATTTGAAAACACCCTGATGCTGGGAAAAATTGAAGGGAGGAGAAGGGAATGGCAGAAGATGAGATGCTTGGATGGCATCACTGACTAAATGGACAGGAGTCTGAGTAAACTCCAGGAGTTGATGATGGACAGGGAGGCCTGACGTGCTGTAGTCAATGGGTTTGCAGAGTTGGACACAACTGAGCAACTGAAGTGAACTGAACTGAAGGGTCTGTTTAGGCTAGGGTTTATGCTGTTCTTAGAACAAATAGACCAGAAATTCTCAGACAGTTGTTTGTTCTCTCAGAGCTCCTTGATGTGGTATAGTGGATCCTCAGAGAAGTGGCCTCATGTCTACATAAGCTCCACATTAAATGGAGCCACAAAAAGTTCTTTTGTGCTTTCAATCAATCCATCACTTGAATCAATTTCTTGCACTCAGCTCATTTTCAGTAGCACTGAAATAGGCACTTTCAAAATTCTCTTTTTCTGTGCCCAATTGTGCATACAATTCCATGTTCTTCCTGGCAACACTACAAGATTTTTCAGTCATATTTTACTGAAATAATTTATTTCCGTTAGTTGGCATCATGTAGCAAATTGTAGAAAAGTTAGCAGTTAACAGACTATTTATAAACCAACAAATCTGACTGTTTTAGTCACATTTTTTTTTTTTCTAAATATCATCCCTTTTGGGAGACCTGGGTTTGATCCCTGAGTTGGGAATATCACCTGGAAGAGGGCATATCAACCTACACCAGTATTCTTGCCTGGAGAATCCCAATGGACCCAGGAACCTGGAGGGCTACAATCCACAGGGTCGCAAAGAATCAGACATGACTGAGCGACTAAGCACAGTACATCATCCCTCTAGACTGAGGGAAAGTGAAAACCACTTTTAGGCTTACCATAAACTCTGTTGTACTATTCTAGTTTTTCAAAACTTCCCTCTATTTTCTTCCACTGGTAGCCAAATTTTATATCTGGCCCAGGGATGGGGCAGTGGGCAAAGGATAGGCAATGTAACTCTGGTTAGAAATTCACTGCCAGAATTGACCCCTTACCTAGTCTAGCAGTTTGCTATTCTCTGGGTTTGTACTCAGATATTTATACTGTGAGAAAGGCATAAATATACTCGGGAAAAAAAGGGGAAAACAAATGTAAGAAATGTTCCTACCTGAAGTTATTAACAGAAGTATATATTTCAAATCTTAAAATATTACAGTGGTATGTGACCTTATGATTAAAGTTTAAAGCCCTTAGAGTTTATTTGGGCTTCCCTGGTGGCTCAGATGGTAAATAATCTGCCTGTAATGTGGTAGACCCAGGCTCGATCCCTGGGTTGGGAAGATATGCTGGAGAAGGGGATGGCAATCCACTCCAGTATTCTTGCCTGGAGAATCCCAGTAGACAGAGGAGACTGGCAGGCTACAGTCCATGGGATCACAAAGCGTTGGACACAACTGAGCAACTAAGTACAGAGAGCCGAAGAGAGCTTATTGACATAGAATTTGCTCAATAATCATAGCAGTATTAATATTATACTATTATAAAATCAGTCCATGGTTATTATATTTTTCATCAGAGACTGAAAACGATAACCACAAATTTTAAAGACAAAAGCAAGCTCTGCACACTAGGAGAGTGTAGGAGACAAAGATAGGATTCATGATAATTGAAAAGGTAATCATCTATCCTTTCATAAGCTGGCTTCTTGATACAATGACAAATTTCTGATGCTCGTTTGTTTGTTTGTTTTTTCCTTTTGTGGACCTAAGGTGTTGACTACCACTTTACTTTTTAATATTGATTTTTAGTTCTTTCAAGGAGCATTGTTCTTTACTTGGATCACTACTGCTATACACAAAACACTCACCAGTTTTTGTCTCTGAATAAAAGAAATAACTCACAGGAGATTTTGTAAATTTCCCTTATTGTTAGAAACTACTGGAAAATAGCTCATGCTCCAAAGTTCAAAACAACAAAATCTTAATTACTCTGCTCACTCCTAGATCTATATTCTTTTTTACCAACTAGGTTCTTAGGAAAGACTATAACATACTGAACAAGTGAAAATGGAGAATGCAGTTGAGATTTCAGAATGTCTAAACATGAATAGAAGTGGTTCTTGTTAATGTTCAATTGCTAAGTCATATCCAGCTCTTTGTGACCACATGGACTGAAGCACTCCAGGCTGCCTTGTTCCTCACTATCTCCCAGAGTTTGCACAGAGTTATGTCCAACTGAATAGCTGATGCTATCTAACCATCTCATCCTGTGTCATCTCCTTCTCCTTTTGCCTTCAATTTTCCACAGAATCAGGATCTTTTCCAATGAGTGGCTCGTCTCATCAAGCGACCAAAAGATTGGAGCTTCGGCTTCAGCATCAGTCCTCCCAATGAATACTCAGTGTTGATTTCCTTTAGGATTGACTGGTTTGATGTCCTTGCAATCCAAGAGACTCTCAAGAGTCTTTGCAACACCACAACTTAAAAACATCAATTTTGTGCTCAGCCTTCTCTATGGCTTACAAATTGTATTGGAATTCTATGGTTTATTAATTTTATTGGGCCACTCTCAAGTGGCTGGTTGAATGTGAGGCCAAGTAATAAGTGTTTCCTACCTTAGAAGATGGGCAAACTGGAGGATAGATAATGTATAATAAACTTATACACATTTGCTGATTGGGTAGATTATAGGTAACTTAGCTGTGTATCTCATATTATATAGTAGGTTAGCCAGGCTTGTTCACAGAGCAGTGGTAAACTTCTTAGAAACTTTTGAAGACTCTTAAGATCTAAGGCAGGAACTGGAACACTATCATCTGTCACATCATTATGGTAAAAGCAAGTTAAAAATCCAGCAGTGGTAGAAAGAAAAAAATAACGGATTATTTGAGGTGAAGAGCTACAAAGAAGGGTTTGATTAATGGGAAGGTGAAGAATTGGCAACAATCTGAAGTCAGTTTATCACAAATAGTCATGTAATTGTAATGCCATAATATCATTTTAAAATACTTAGAAAATAATCTCTATAGCTGCCAAATATGCTCTTGATTTTAGATAAATTTATTATAATATCATTAAGTATATATATATATAAAATTGAGGATTATAATTTAAAATCATCTAGAAAACTTAAAGGGAGGATGCTAGCAGGGAAGTATAGAATTAGAGAGCTTTGATTGAGGATAGACCTTCTGGTACTTCAGTAGATGCAACCCAATAATTGAGATTATTGTCCTTAGTAGGAGGAATTAAAAAAAAAAAAAAGAATGCACAGGTAAAAATATATTAGAAAGACTGTGTATAAGTTGATAGTGATATTTTGCCTTAAAACAAGAAACAGAAGTAGGAAGGTCCTATCTGGCAAGCTCAAAGAATGATTTTAGCAAAAATAATTCAAGAAAGATAATAACCAAATCCCTTTGAAAGGATTTAAGTAGACTTTAAAAACAGAGGAGCACAATCCACCCCTCTCACAATTTTGCATCAAATTTTGTCAGGCAATATGCAGAGCATTGATAAGCAAATGAGTGAAAATAATAAGCAAATACATTTTTAAAATTTATTCTTCTAAAACAAGCCCAAACTACTCCTGACTTGAAATCACTCAAGTACCTTTATACTGATATACTGGTAAGTTTGAAAGTGAGTGGTTCTGAGGCAGCTGATAATAACCTGATCAGCAGAAAACCATGTCAGTCTGAAAAATGAGTAGCAGCATGGGTTGCCAGGGGAGGACACAAGTGAACTTTCTCTGTTGGTAAGAAAGCTCTAAATTTTATTAAAGGCATGAATTACATGGGCAAGTGAATATCTCAGACTTTAATAGTACACTGAAATTTTTTGCATTATACTTAATGCATATAAATGCCTAAAATTAAATACTGTGTATTTCATTATTTTAAAATAAATATGACATGGTAAAGAACCAAATAAAAGTCAGTATTAAAATACTGTTCTTGAATTAGTTATCAAGTTTGGTATTCTGTGTGGTATTGATAAATACTCTGCTGTATAAGTTTGAACAAATAATCACATTAACGATAATGAGATGCAAGTTTCTCATAGCTGGTGAAGACAGCTGCAAACAAACAACAATAAAAACGAAATGTTAAAAGAAACTCTAGAATATTGGCTCAGAATTATGTGAATTCATGTTAATTCATTAAATATAAGTATTTAAATATATAGGTGAACTATAAATAAAAATATAAATACAGTTGTTGTTCAGTCACTAAGTTGTATCTGACTCTGTTACCCCATGGGCTGCAGCATGCCAGGCTCCTCTGTGCTCCCCTATCTCCTGGAGTTTGCTCAGATTCATGTCCATTAAGTCGGTGATGCTATCTAACCATCGTGTACTCTGTCACCCCCTTCTTTTGCTTTCAATCTTAATATAGATATCACTAAATTTAATTCCATATATAAATATATATACCTATATAAGCATATGCCATATGCATATTTTAGAGATAGAGAGATTAAATAGATGGTTGATAGAAGATATGCATATATTCCCTGATTACTCTGTAGGCTGAAATAATTTAGAAGCAATGGTATACAAGTAGCAACAAATACACTAGCATCGAAATTTTAATTATAATATTCTTGAGTATTAAGAATCGGTGTCCTTAATGATTTGGATGATTCCAGGGCTGGGGCATAGAAAACATAAGTTAGCAACATATTGCTATTGCAGAAACTAAGTAGGTGCTCAGAATAAGGCCAGGACAAAAAGTCAGCGAATCATCTCAAAGGGGCTCCCACTGGCTTTATATGGGTTAAGTTAAATATTAGAATAGCGATAGTATATAACATACAGTTTGTAATGTTTAATTCTCTGGTCAGGGGATATCAAGCATTTTGCAATGGCCTCTAGCAATGACAGTAGTTGATATCACTAAACTATCAACAAGTCTTGTCTGACTCTTGCAATCCCATGGACTGTAGCCTGCCAGGCTTCTCTGCAAATGAGATTTTCCAGGCAAGAATATTGTAGTGGGTTGCCATTTCCTTCTCCTGGGGAACTTCCTGACCCAGGAATTGAACCGAAGTCTCCCACATTGCAGGCAGATACTTTACCAACAGCTATACAGGAAGCACAAAGAGGAGGTGCAGCATTTTCTTTTAATTTCATTTTTTTGAGATAAACATCAAATATGTGTACTATCATGTAGGAAATGAATCGCCAGTCTGTGTTCAATGCAGGATGCAGGATGCTTGGGGCTGGTGTATGGGGATGATCCAGAGGGATGATGGGGGGTGGGAGGAGGGAGGGGGGTTCATGTTTGGGAGTTCATGTACACCCGTGGCGGATTCATGTCAATGTATGCCAAAACCAGTAGAGTACTGAAAAGTAAAATAAAATTAAATTTAAAAAATATATATATTAAAAAATAAAATACATTTGTTTCTTAACAGTCATCACCAAGTGTGGTCAGTTGGTTCAGTCTCCCTCCTTACTGGAACTAGTTATGCATATTCAAACTTCAAACCAGCACTTACTTACATTGCTTTATACAATCATCTAATGTGTTTTTAAAATGAGTCTCATTATAAGAATAAAAGACTGAAAGTCATGCCAAAGTTATTTTTCTTCTAGCAGCCTTACTAAAATTACAGAGAATGTTGAATAAGAAGGCTTTTGTTGAAGTCTAGGTCTGATACTTTAAAATGCCCTGTGATATTGAGAAAATCACTTAATCTCCAACCTTTATCTTAGCTCAAAAAATGTGGGCAATAAAAATAACAATCATAGCAACAATGTCCTCACAGAGTTTTTGTCAGTATTGTTAAGAAGCTTTCCCTTCAGCCATGTGATCCTATTTCACTTCAGCCCTGTTTCAAGGTCCAGTATAACATTGCCATTCAACAAGATCTCACTCCTAATCTAGTGTTTTCAATAATATTATCATCGTCAGTATATCTTAGGGAAAAACCCTTAGTTTTATTACAAATGCTGCAAAGGGAGACAAGGAACCCAAAGACAGTCATGTTCTAATTTGAGTGTTTATTTCTTCAAATATTGTTTTCTATTTATGCTTCTGAGTGTATTATAGGTTTTTCATGAAAGAAGAGTTGAATGGGAAAGGAAAATCTTCAAATATCTCTAAGAAAGTTTTAAACAAGAAAGCCAAAATGCATTCAATATATTAAATATTTAAGTTAAGATATATAGTCATATTATATTTTATTGAAAAGACAAATATGTGCAGACTCTACATATATATTCTATTAATGCTTCATGTCAAATACCAAAATAAAATATATCCAGATCAGTACACTTGTCAATGAGACAATAAAATACATTCTGCCCTGCCCCTAGTCAAAAAAGATTTTGCAAATCAAGTTTGCATGATGAAATGTAATTGTAATGTCCTAAGGTTATATTCCAGAACATTTTAAATGAATGCTCAGTATTTTCTCTGTATGACAATATAAACATGAATATATGAAAATATAAATCTTTCTTTCTGAATCCACATGTTAAAAATGAATTCCAAATGTCCCTTAGGGTTATAAAAATGTTATTGCGTGAAACCAGAATTGAATTTGAGCTCTGAATGACTTTAATTAAATTTTTAAAACTTATATATTACATAAAATTTTAAATTGCACAAAGGTCTTTTTTAATTATAAATTCTATATTTTGTAGATTTATAAATATATTTAATTTAGTTTATTTTTTTCTTTTAGTATGGGATCTAATTGGGATCTAATTAAAATTAAAAGTGTCTGCACAACAAAGGAAACTATAAGCAAGGTGAAAAGACAGCCTTCTGAATGGGAGAAAATAATAGCAAATGAAGCTATTAGTTAGTTGACAAACAACTAATTATTATAAAGCTATTATTAGTTGACAAACAACTAATCTCAAAAATATACAAGCAACTTATACAGCTCAATTCCAGAAAAATAAACGACCCAATCAAAAAATGGGCCAAAGAACTAAATAGACATTTCTCCAAAGAAGACATACGGATGGCTAACAAACACATGAAAAGATGCTCAACGTCACTCATTATCAGAGAAATGCAAATCAAGACCACAATGAGATACCACTTCACACCAGTCAGAATGGCTG
>SJYX01006991.1:96917-169330 GCA_006410675.1 Oreotragus oreotragus
GAAGGGGGGTTCATGTTTGGGAGTTCATGTACACCCATGATGGATTCATGTCAATGTATGCCAAAACCAATACAGTACTGTAAAGTAAAATAAAGTAAAAATAAAAAATTAAAAAAAAAATTTTTTTTATTGCACAAAGGTATTTTTTATTTATAAATTGTATGTTTTGTAGATTTGTAAATATATTTAATTTAGTTTATTTTTTTCTTTTAGAATGTAAATTTAAAGAACAAAGAAATTGGTGAAATAAGAACATAGTCAAGTTGCTTCATTCTTTTTAGAGAGGATATAGTAAAGATCTCAAATCCTTTATTCAAATTAAAAAAAAAAAAAAAAAGCTCTGAAATCAAATTTTTCCCCCAAAGGTTTAAAGTAAACTCACTTGATGATGATATAACATTACTTATATCTATCTTACTTATCAGTCAGTTCAGTTCAGTCACTCAGTTGTGTCCAACTCTTTGCAAGCCCATGGACGGCAGCACTCCAGGCCTCCCTGTCCATTATCAACTCCCAGGGTTTACTCAAACTCATGTCCATTGAGTCAGTGATGCCATCCAACCATCTCATCCTCATCATCCCCTTCTCCTCCCGCCTTCAATCTTTCCCAGCATCAGGTAAAAAAAAAAAAAAAAGCTCTGAAATCAAATTTTTCCCCCAAAGGTTTAAAGTAAACTCACTTGATGATGATATAACATTACTTATATCTATCTTACTTATCAGTCAGTTCAGTTCAGTCACTCAGTTGTGTCCAACTCTTTGCAAGCCCATGGACGGCAGCACTCCAGGCCTCCCTGTCCATTATCAACTCCCAGGGTTTACTCAAACTCATGTCCATTGAGTCAGTGATGCCATCCAACCATCTCATCCTCATCATCCCCTTCTCCTCCCGCCTTCAATCTTTCCCAGCATCAGGGTTTTTTCAAATGAGTCAGTTCTTCACATCAGGTGGCCAAAGCATTGGAGTTTCAACTTGAACATCAGTCCTTCCAATGAATATTCAGGACTGATTTCCTTTCGGATGGACTGGTTGGATCTTCTTGCAGTCCAAGGGACTCTCAAGAGTCTTTACCAACACCACAGTTCAAAAGCATCAATTCTTCGGTGCTCAGTTTTCTTTATAGTCCAACTCTCACATCCATATGTGACCACTGGAAAAACCATAGCCTTGACTAGACGGACCTTTGTTGGCAAAGTAATGTCTCTGCTTTTTAATATGCTGTCTATGTAAATTATAACTTTTCTTCCAAGGAGTAAGCATCTTTTAAATTCATGGCTGCAGTTACCATCTGCAGTGATTTTGGAGCCTCCAAAAATAAAGTCTGTCACTGTTTCTACTGTTTCCCCATCTATTTGCCATGAAGTGATGGGACCAGATGCCATGATCTGCCATGATCTTACAGAGCCCAACACAACGATGACAACACAGTAATACTAAAATATTGATTCTTATACTTTATTCCACATATTTACAAAAGTTTTATGGCACATCATTTAAGATTTAATTTGGCTTAATAGTGTGGATCTAGATTTCCTGTGTTTGAGTTTGAGCTCTGCTGTTTACCAGCTACAAGACCCTGGACAAATTATAAATCTTCCAAGATTTTTAATTCCTTCATCTATTCATTGCAAGAAAATAACAGTAGCCGCATCATGGCTTAACTGAAAAATCAGTTCAGATCAGTAGCTCAGTCGTGTCCCACTCTTCGCAACCCCATGAATTGCAGCACGCCAGGCCTCCCTGTCCATCACCATCTCCCGGAGTTCACTCAGACTCACGTCCATCGAGTCAGTGATGCCATCCAGCCATCTCATCCTCGGTCGTCCCCTTCTCCTGCCCCCAATCCCTCCCAGCATCAGAGTCTTTTCCAATGAGCCAACTCTTCTCATGAGGTGGCCAAAGTACTGGAGTTTCAGCTTTAGCATCATTCCTTCCAAAGTAATCCCAGGGTTGACCTCCTTCAGAACGGACTGGTTGGATCTCCTTGCATTCCAAGGGACTCTCAAGAGCCTTCTCCAACATCACAGTTCAAAAGCATCGATTCTTCGGCGCTCAGCTTTCTTCACAGTCCAACTTTTACATCCATACATGACCACAGGAAAAACCATCGCCTTGACTAGGTGGACCTTAGTCGGCAAAGTAATGTCTCTGCTTTTGAATATACTATCTAGGTTGCTCATAATTTTCTTCCAAGGAGTAAGCGTCTTCTAATTTCATGGCTGCAGTCACCATCTGCAGTGATTTTGGAGCCCAAAAAAATAAAGTCTGACACTGTTTCCACTGTTTCCCCATCTATTTCCCATGAAGTGATGGGACCGGATGCCATGATCTTCGTTTTCTGAATGTTGAGCTTTAAACCAACTTTTTCGCTCTCCTCCTTCACTTTCATCAAGAGGCTTTTTAGCTCCTCTTCACTTTCTGCCATAAGGGTGGTGTCATCAGCATATCTGAGGTTATTGATATTTCTCCCGGCAATCTTGATTCCAGCTTGTGTTTCTTCCAGTCCAGCGTTTCTCATGATGTACTCTGCATATAAGTTAAATAAGCAGGGAGACAATATACAGCCTTGACGTACTCCTTTTCCTATTTGGAACCAGTCTGTTGTTCCATGTGCAGTTCTAACTGTTGCTTCCTGACCTGCATACAGATTTCTCAAGAGGCAGGTTAGGTGGTCTGGTATTCCCATCTCTTTCAGAATTTTCCACAGTTTATTGTGATCCACACAGTCAAAGGCTTTGGCATAGTCAATAAAGCAGAAATAGATGTTTTTCTGGAACTCTCTTGCTTTTTCCATGATCCAGCGGATGTTGGCAATTTGATCTCTGGTTCCTCTGCCTGTTCTAAAACCAGCTTGAACATCAGGGAGTTCACGGTTCACATATTGCTGAAGCCTGGCTTGGAGAATTTTGAGCATTACTTTACTAGCGTGTGAGATGAGTGCAATTGTGCGGTAGTTTGAGCATTCTTTGGCATTGCCTTTCTTTGGAATTGGAATGAAAACTGACCTTTTCCAGTCCTGCGGCCACTGCTGAGTTTTTCAAATTTGCTGGCATATTGAGTGCAGCACTTTCACAGCATCATCTTCCAGGATTTGAAACAGCTCAACTGGAATTCCATCACCTCCACTAGCTTTGTTCTTAGTGATGCTTTCTAAGGCCCACTTGACTTCACATTCCAAGATGTCTGGCTCTAGATTAGTGATCACATCCTCATGATTATCTGGGTTGTGAAGATCTTTTCTGTACAGTTCAATGTTCCTAAAGTAGTTGATACTCAATATTGCTAGAAACGGAAAATTCAGGGTTTTTTTTTCCATAGAATAAAATGATCAGATTTCAGAATCAAAATTAAAAACCAATATATATGGACCCAACATGAGGTTTTTAAGAAGTAGGAACAATTCTCCTGGGATCAAGATAAAGATGATTTCAAATTGACTCATTAGTAGAGCCACTTGATTTCAAAGAAACACATTCGTTTCAATCTGCAAGTATGGTAGAGAGTTGCCATATTAAAAATGGAAATAATTCTGCCCTCAAATACATTTAAAGACATCACATGAAGAAATGGGATTCTTAACTTCGAAGGCATTGGATGATGCTTTCCAGTGTTAAATAATTATTAAGACGCTTACAGCTTTTGTAAGTTTAGAATCACAGCTTGTGGTTCATTCCTCAAGGTGATTAAAGTAGTTTATGGAGTATTTTAAGCAATATATTATAAAAAAGCTTCAACTTCTATGGAATATCATATTTCCTAAAGACCACTTTTTAAAAAAATAAAGCTTGAGAATTTGGTGCACAGGCTTACAAATCATGCTTTTATCTGGAAAGTTATCACATAAAATATACTTGTTAGTATAGCAGTGTGGTGATATGGAACCAACAAATCTGTTGAACTATCAATTTTGAGATTTCAAATCAAAGATACAGTTAAGGTGATTTTTAAAAGAAAATAATATAAAATATCTCTAAAGCATCAGTTCAAAGAAACAAAAGGAAGAAAAAACAGTTCGTTACTTTTCACTTGGTTGTGACTTATTTGGTTATTTAACAAGAGCCATCAGTGTTTTTTTTTGTTTTTTGTTTTTTTTACAAAATTGTTAGTTTAAGAAACTGTCACTTACAAGTTAAAAAAAAAATTTAGATTTATCTCAAATCAATCATAAAGGAAATTCAGTCACTGACTGTGACACATGCTGTGCTGCCATTAAATATTTTTGAAAGCATCTGTTCAAAAATTATCATCAGTTAAGTTGAAGAGCGGGGAAGGCAATGGCACCCCACCCCAGTACTCTTGCCTGGAAAATCCAATGGTCGGAGTAGCCTGGTGGGCTGCAGTCCATGGGGTCGCTAACAGTCGGACAGACGGAGCGACTTCACTTTCACTTTTCTCTTTCATGCATTGGAGAAGGAAATGGCAAGCCACTGCAGTATTCTTGCCTGGAGAATCCCAGGGATGGGGGAGCCTGGTGGGCTGCCGTCTATGGGGTCACACAGAGTCGGACACGACTGAAGTAACTTAGCAGCAGCAGCAGCAGCAAGTTGAAGAGATGACTTTTCTGAGCTTTGCCACATTCATTAAAATCTATGACATGCCAAGTTTTACTCTAATTCATTTAAAAAATTTTATTCTTAATATTCTTGCATATTCTACAATACACTTCTTTTGTGTAATTGTTAGATACAATTGCCCAACTAATCCTCCTTTCTAAATTTTGAATCCTATATGTCTTCTCTGTTTCCAAATCACATGTGTTTCACATGTTGTGATGCTTGAAGTTATCCCATTGGTTCTATCTTTCTCTCTTTCCATTATGATGTTAATACAATCCTGTAATGCTAAAATCTATTCCATATATTACTAACTTCTCTAATAAAGTATTAATAGTTATACATTTACTTTCTTTTTCATGCTGTCTTTCAGTTCATAAGTAAATTCTCTAAACTACAAAAAGATTGTATATTATTTTATTTCATCAGCTTTTCAGAGGTATACATCTCAGTAACTTTATTAGATATGCAACAGTTAAGTCTATCCTTCATAAACTATGTAATTACCTAAGCTTCTATTTTTTCCAAAGTAGCTTTCACAATGAAAGTCATTCTTTTTTATGGCATTAGGCCTACAAGTGGCAACAGATGTACTCACATGTAATGAAGCATAGGGCCCCGATTTGGCATTGCTAGTCAAGAGTTCCCTCTTATAGGAGATGTCACTTTTTGTACTCAACAGGCTCTCCTGCTAAATTAATCTTTGGTTGGCATTTATATCTACTTCAAACTAGCTTGCCACTTCCTCAGTATGGCACCATGACAACCTAACAGATGGGCCTAAGGACAAGCATGCCAGATGATCTGAATGACAACCAGGTTTAAGTATTATGGGACAGATTCCCATCCTCAAATATTGAAATAATGATCCACATCAAATATGTGAATATTTTAAAAAATGAGTAAGTATCTGTCACTTAAACATTCTATAATTTTTAAAACAATTTTTTCAAATGTGTGCCAAAATTGAAGATAAATCACACTAACACATATAGCTATGTGCGCTCCTGTCCAGATACCATATTAATAAAATTGAGAACAGACTGGCTGTCCCAAAGCTTCTTAGAATTACAGTGGATAAGAAAGTCACCTTTCGTTAAACAAAGTATTGAGATTTCTAAAGTCAGCTGCTTGGTTTATTTCTCAATTTATTCTCAATGTCTTTTCTCAGTTATAGGCTAACTTTCTGTCCTAATCCTTGGATACTGTGAGTCTTCTGGTTTTTTCTCTACCGTACTCTGTGTTACTAATTTTTCCTTATTCTTTTCTACCTTTCTCTTTCATACTTCTATTTTCCAATGCAGGTTTTACTACAATCTCTAAGAACCTCCACTCTTCTTTATCAGTCTGATCATGCCTATTTTAACTTATTGCAGTTATTGTTATTACTATTTGTTATTATTGCATTGCAGCATCACCTTCCTCTTTGAGCCATGATGTGCTTAGCTGTGTTTGGCCAGCTTTCATTATTAATCATTTACTGCCTTTACCTCATCTTTATCTGCTTTTCCTTGTTTTGTACCTATTATTTTCCTTCTGAGGAAACTTTAGGTTTATATATTTATCATGATTAGGGACAATATTAACAGAAATATTTCCAAAATCTAAGTGGATTAATGTTTGAAAGACATATGGCTAAATGTGAGGGTGCTCTTCTAAAATAATCATATTTTCTCCTGAAGGTTAGAAGGAATTAAGGATTCTATAATTTGGCTAGGTTTATCCAGTATGGGGTTTCCCCGGTGGTTCAGAGGTTAAAGCATCTGCCTGGAATGCAGGAGAGCTGGGTTCGATCTCTGGGTCAGGAAGATCCCTTGGAGAAGGAAATGGCAACCCGCTCCAGTACCCTTGCCTAGAGAATCCCATAGAAGGAGGAGCCTGGTAGGCTACTACTCCATGGGGTCGCAAAGAGTCAGACATGACTGAGCAACTTCACTTATCCAGTATGGGTTAAAATATAAAATTAAGTAAATTAGAAAATTTGGAAGTAGAAACATTTTGTTTAAAACATTGTATTTGGATAGCCTGATATATGATAGAAATGCTTCATTGTCCTAAATGGATTTCCACCACATTTCCATAAAGCTTTATCATATAGTTAGAGAGAAGTTTCCAAAGTACTTTAGCATTTTACTTTCAAAAGTTAAGGTCACATGTTATTTTACAAGTATATAAGTAAAATTCAGAGGAGAGTTTAATTATTCTCCATGAGGTTGCCCAAAGACCATCTTAAGAAGATCAGTAATCTTTCTTCACACCTTCTGAACATCCTTTCCAGTGCACTTAGGCATACAGCTTATATGCCAATAAAGGTTTCCAAAGGTATGAATTAACCTTCATTACCTACATTAAACCCTCAAATCACCTGTCTGGCATATGTACTTAATGCTTGATAAAACCCAACATTTTTCTCCAAAATTATTTAAAGTAATTCTATGAAATGCCAATTAAATAATACAATGAGTGGTAATTTAAAGGATAGTGGGCATTTAGAACAAGAGAATAACTAACAGAATCTGCCAAATGAAGCCTAGCTATGCTGAACTCTGACTCCAGCTCTAGAAGTATTTCGTTCTGATAACCTCTGAGATTTTGAGTGCTTCCATTTTTCCTTTTTGAATTTAAATAGTTTTTATAATAACTTGTTGCATGACTTTTTTCCAAGTCTAACTTTGTTATACTGGGTCTTAGAAATACAATTTTACTGGAAGACCATGTTTAAATAAGACACGGGAACATTGCCTACAGGGAGCTTCTGCCTACTGGTACAGCTCAACTTTGTTACATAATTTTAGTGCTGAATTTAGTCATTAAATTCCAGGAGCTGGACTTCACCTCTGCAGTCTCAGGATTTTTGCGATTCTAATGTCAAGAGATGATCAGAATCTGAAGTGGAATATTCATTCACATCAACAAAACTCAAAGAGACGGATATAAATTCTAACAAGGACTATGAATTAATATAATTTATATGCGTAAACCCACTCCAGTGTTCTTGCCTGAAGAATCCCAGGGACGGGGGAGCCTGGTGGGCTGCCATCTATGGGGTCGCACAGAATTGGACAGGACTAAAGTGACTCAGCAGCAGCAGCATACACATAAACATGATGATCAAGTGAACTGAATCCATGACTACCAGTTTGCGGACTTTCTCTTTTGGGGCACAATCACATGAAAAGTCTTATTGTAGTCAGAAAATTTATTAGTGAGCTGGAGTCAGGAGCACAGTTTTCTGTGTTCTCTTAGATAACGATGAGTTAGGTACAGCCACAAAAGTGTACGTAGGAAGACATAAGAACACAAAGTTTATTATATTCACACATTCTATTGAAAGTATAGAGCTGCTAAAGGTTCACATACACACACATATTCAGTGCACCGTCCATCCTAGTAAGGTCTTTAAAGAACACATTTTTTTTTTTTAACTTTTACAATCCTACCTCATCTGTGCCAGCATTGCTCTGATGTACTAATTCTATAGATATGTTAATAATTTTCTACAGACTACTACCAACCGCTAGGTGTTGTCCTTTTCATATAGGGGACTGGAATGCAAAAGTAGGAAGTGAAGAGATACCTGGAACAGGCTAGTTTGGCCTCAGAGTACAAAATGAAGCCAGGGCAAAGGCTAACAGAGTTTACCAAGAGAATTCACTGGTGATAGCAAACACCCTCTTCCAACAACACAAGAGAACACTCTACACGTGAACATCACCAGATGGTCAATACCAAAATCAGACTGATTGTATTCTTTGCAGCCAAAGATGGAGAATCTCTATACAGTCAGCAGAAGAAGACCAGGAGCTGACTGTGGCTTAGATCATGAATTCCTTATTGCCAAATTCAGACTTAAATTGAAGAAAGTAGGGAAAACCACTAGATCTTTCAGATATGACTTAAATCCCTTGCTATTATACAGTAGAAGTGACAAATAGAGTCAAGGGATTACATCTGATAGACAGAGTGCCTGAAGAACAATGGATAGAGGTTTGTGAGGCCATCCCCAAGAAAAAGAAATGCAAAAAGGCAAATTGGTTGTCAGAGGAGGCCCCACAAATAGTTGAGAAAAGAAGAGAAGTGAAAGGCAAAGGAGAAAAGGAAAGATATACCCATTTGAATGCAGAGTTCCAAAGAATAGCAAGGAGAAATAAGAAAGCCTTCCTGAGTGATCAATGCAAAGAAATAGAGGAAAACAATAGAATGGGAAAGTCTAGAGATGACTTCAGGAAAATTGTAGATACCAAGGGACCATGTCATGCAAAGATGGGCACAATAGAGGAGGAAGTGGTATGGACTTAACAGAAGCAGAAGAGGTGTCAAGAATACACAGAAGGACTGTACAAAAAAAATCTTAATGACACAGATAATCTTAATAGTGTGATCACTCACCTAGAGCCAGACATCCTGGAATGTGTAGTCAGGTGGTCCTTTGGAAGCATCACTATGAACAAAGCTAGTGGAGGTGATGGAATTCCAGTTAAGCTGTTTCAAATCCTAAAAGATGATGCTCTGTGAAAGTGCTGCACTCAATATGCCAGCAGATTTGGAAAACTTGGCAGTGGCTACAGGACTTTAGGATTCATTCCAATCCCAAGAAAGGCAATACCAAAGAATATTGAAACTACCTTTTCACATGCTAGCAAAGAGATGTTGAAAATTCTCCAAGAGAGGCTTCAACAGTATGTGAACTGAGAACTTCCATATGTTTAAGCCTGATTTAGAAAAGACAGAGGAACGAGAGATCAAATTGCCAAAATCTGTTGGATTATAGGACAGGGAAGGCAGTTCCAGAAAAAACATTTACTTCTGCTTTAATGACTATGCCAAAGTGTTTGACTGTGTGGATCATACAAACTGTGGAAAATTCTTAAAGAGATGGGAATAGCAGACCACCTTAGCTGCCTCTTAAGAAATCTGTATGTAGGTCAAGAAGCAACATCTAGAACTGGACATGAAAAAATGGACTGGATACAAATCAGGAAACAGTACATCAAGTATATTTTCACCCTGTTTATTTAACATATATGAAGAGTACATCATGCAAAATGCTGGGCTGAATGAAGCACAAGTTGGAATGAAGATTGCCAGGAGAAATATCAATAACCTCAGATATGCAGATGACACCAGCCTTATGGCAGAAAGCAAAGAGGAACTGAAGAACATCTTCATGAAAGTGAACGAGGAGAGTGAAAAAACTGGCTTAAAACTCAACATTCAAAAAATTAAGATCATGGCATCTGGTCATATCACTTCATGGCAAATAGATGGGGAAAGAATTGAACAGTGACAGATGTTATTTTCTTGGGTTCCAAAATTACCTCAGATGGTGATTGAGGCCATGAAATTAAAAGATGCTTGCTCCTTGGAAGAAAAGCTCTGACCAAATGAGACAGCATATTAAAAAGTAGAGACATTACTTTGCCGACTAAGGTCGTCTAGTCAAGGCTATGGTTTTTCCTGTGGTCATGCATGGATGTGAGAATTGGACTGTGAAGAAGGCTGAGCGTCAAAGAATTGATGCTTTTGAACTGTGGTGTTGGAGAAGACTTTTGAGAGTCCCTTGGACAGCATGGAGATCTAACCAGTCAATCCTAAAGGACATCCTTCCTGAATATTCATTGGAAGGACTAATATTGAAGCTGAAGCTCCAATACTTTGGCCTCCTGATGGAAAGAACTGACTCATTGGAAATGACCCTGATGCTGTGAAAGATTGAAGGCAGGGAGAGAAGAGGATGACAGAAGATGAGATGGTTGGATGGCATCACCAACTCAATGGATATGAGTTTGAGCAAGCTCCTGGAATTAGTGATAGAGAGGAAAGTCTGATGTGCTGCACTCCATGGGATCGCAAAGGTTCGGACATGACTGAGCAACTGAAATGAACTGAACCCCTAGGTGTGGAGCCCATTTGTCTTCAAAGAGCATATATTTTTCTGTCTCAAAGAATCATCATCCTTTCCAAGTTTGAATTGGAGATCTGTACCAAGAAAAATAACTTAGCAATGTGGAAATATATATATATTTTCATGGGTATAACTTTAAGTACTTTGCCACCTGACTGAGGCTGAACTTTCCACCTAAATTTTTAGTTCAGTTCTCTCTCAGATTTTCTGAAATACAGTAAGTCATTGAAGCTTTTTAACTATGCTAAATTTTATGTTCTCTGACTAGCTCACTGCAGGAGACTAATAGCTTGGTCAAAACCCTGCAGCTCGAAAAAATAAAAATTTGAAAGTTGGGTTAAATATCTTCTTTGTTTTGTCTTCTAGTCTGAGTCTCAGATTAATCCACTGAGACAGAGATAGTTCAGCCTATTACCATATGTTGATCATAAATTCATCTTTTATAGCCTATTCTTCCTTTATCAGGCCCCTGTGTACCTTCCTGTATCTTAGTAGGGACAGACACATGAAACACCTATAGTTTTGGTTTCTAAAGAATTTCTAAAAATACATTTACTGGCTTTCACTTCTAGTACCTATGGCTAAACATTAACATGATTTTAATTCATTCTGTCAGCTTTGATAACCCTATCTTTTTTGATCAAGGAAAATCCCTTTATTTTATTGATATTACTGAATCAGATAGTATTACCTCTTAGATTAATGAAGCATTTGTACACACAATTTGATCTCTAACTCACCTTTTTAAAAAAACTTAATGTTTTACAGGTCTGAGAATATCTTCACCATCAACAATTTCTATATACTTTCTATCTCCTCTTTTCTACAGGCTGAGCATGCTATGCCTAGAAATTATCTTCCACTGTGAAGAAATTTTTATCCATCTATTTGTTTCTTTGACCTGACTATTCTCTAGATTTCCTTTATGGACTAAAAAGGAGACAGTTCTCTTGAAATTCATACATTTGGTTGGCATTTGTCCCCTTCTTCACCTGTGTAAAGAAACGTTAGGAAATCTAGATGAAAGATTAAAGTCCTGCACACAGATGCGTGTTATCTGAGTAATTCCTCACCCAGTGGGGAAAAGGACACAATCAAGTTTTAGGATATTACTCCACACCGTATTTTCTACAGTAAGGATAATAGCACCTGTCTGCAGCCATCTCACTGAGTAGCTGCCAAGGGAACAATAATTTCAAGAAACATGTAAAGGCCTTTGAAATTCTTAAAAGGAGAAAAACTCAAGATAAATTCCAGGGAGAAGTTTATCTTACAGGCAGCAATGGAAACGATTCTTTTATCTTTATCTTTTCTATATTCAATCTTGTAGTTTTGCTGATAAAGTATATTTTTCCCCCTTACCTTCTCAAAAAAGAAAATACAAACAAACAAAAGCAATGAATAAAACTACATACAGACACACATGTACAAACACATTTTATAGAAAATTCTGATTGCTCCATTCATGTGTTCTTAATAAGAAGTGATTAGATCTCCACTGGAAAAAGCAACTGATGTGTTCAAGGTGCAGGTCATATGAAACTGATATTTAAATATTTATTTATTTATTTATTTGGCTGTGTTAGGTATTTGTTGTGGCATGTGATATGTTTTGTTGTGGGGTTTGGGCTCAGTACTTGCAGCACACAGGCTTAGTTGCTCTGCAATCTATTTGATCTTAGTTTCCTAAGGGGTTGAACCCACCTCTCCCACTTTGCAAGATGGATATTTAACCACTGGAGTACTAGGGAAGTTCTAAAATAGATACTGATATCAAAACTTGCTAACCTCTTTTTTAAAATTCTGAAAAGCATAATTACACTAAATATGGTAATTTATGAGCAGATTTGTTATTTCTGGCTAGGAAAGTAAGACCTGAGATTATTAGTGATACTGGAGGGAATTTCTTCCTCACTTGAAATCCAATAGCACTCTACTTGTAATTCTTAATTATTTTCCTCTCTTTTACAAGAATTCAACAATCTGATTTTCCTTGTTAGACTATGCACTCCATGATTATATAGAGTCCGCACTTAATGCCAAGTGGTATGCCCCTGAGTGCCTTACATTTAGAGTAAGCTCAATAAATATTTGTTGTATAAGTGTCTAAGAAGCATTAAGCAAGGATCATCTCTGCCTTGGGACAAAACAAAACATAATAGCATGAGAATGGATCATACAACTTGCTATGCCAATCTTTACCCGAATGAAAGTGAATAGGCTCATGTCTTACTAGACAGGTTTCCAATAAACTGTATATAGAAACATTTTATGTAACGTTAGAAAAATCCAGCTGTTAACTCAACTCAGGCTTGATCACTTGCTGCTTAAAAGCCCGTACTCGAGGCTA
This sequence comes from Oreotragus oreotragus, assembly GCA_006410675.1. Classification (NCBI taxonomy): domain Eukaryota; kingdom Metazoa; phylum Chordata; class Mammalia; order Artiodactyla; family Bovidae; genus Oreotragus; species Oreotragus oreotragus. Next base: position 109,727 of record SJYX01006991.1, read on the forward strand.
GTGGTGGTTGAAAGAAAAGTTGCTTTAATCCAAAAGCCAGCAACCTGATGAGGAGGCAGACATATGTCCCTCACCCAACTCTGAAGATTCTGCTCAGGCATGACAATTTTGAAAAGGAGAAAGAAGGGGGAAGACACTCAGCAAGTCTTTGAGGTAGGAGGATAGATTTTGCATCATTCTCCATTGCTGCAGACTGGCTATTTCTTCAGATGTTATCTTGCCTGCATTGTCTGCCTGCAGGAGTGCTAAGAGGTCTGCTGAAGTTTCTACCCCAGTCATTCTTTAACTACTTAATTCTTCAGTTTTACTCCTTTTGATCTAGGAAAAGAATCAACAGTTTAAGAAAGGCTTGATGTGCATTCAGGAGAGCATAAGTCAGAAGTTAGGTTAAATTGCCGAGTGATCTCATTCCTGTAAGTTTGGAGAGGAACAGAAACAGGCAAACAAGAAAGGGGCAAAGGAGCTGCTTACAAATCCCCACTTGTCAGACATCATTCCATTTCTATGGGATTAAGGGCAAAGGTCCATCTTCTGTAGCATCACGCTGACCTAGGGAACTATATTCTTAGAGTGGACGAGGTTGACATGAGTCTGTAGCACCTCTTTGGTGACAGTTTTAGTGGTCTGCTTACATATATGGGCAGAACAAGCTACAGTTATTTTGAAGCCCACAAAGATATAGATTATTATGATCAATAGTGTTAATCCCATTCAATTCTAGCCATTGTGCTAGCTATAGATGCTATATTGCTCAAGATGGAGCAGTTGGTGTCAGGGCTGTAGTCTGGTCACTATGCAGTTAGCTTTTACACTCTTGGCAGTGATAGCACCTGTAAACTCAGGAATGTGCATCAGATACTGAGTCTATGACTCGAGTCTCAGTCATTAACGGTCTGAACTTGCTCTTTTGTGACTCAAGCAAGCTTGGGAAACTTTAACTTTCCTACAGACAAGAGGCAGGGGGCACAGAGAGCATTTGTACTTGAAAGGGGCCTGCAGGGTTCTCCTCATTTCCATGGCCAGCCAGATAGTTCTTATCTTTTCAAAACTGCATCATAGTCTAAATCTCTACCAGTCTTATGGCTGTCCCATGTCTTGATATTGTACCCTAATAATAAAGAACAGGAAGCAGGATATGGGTTTACAATAACTGTTTGGAAGGCATGCCGCAGTAAAATAGCAAGCAATAAGATAGAACACGAGTATTAAAGACTTAGGCTAATGTCTCTGTCATGTAGGTCAATTAAAGAAGTTTATGTATATTTTCTAAATTTGATTCTTTCTTGGTAGCTACTAAGTCTTGGTAAAAGTCCCTTGGGTTTTTGAAGTGAGTTTACCAAGGATAGGGGGGAATAAAAACAACTTGGAACTTTGGCAATATTTGAAAGTTTCTGAAGATTTCTGAGATTTCTTACACTGTTGTTTAGAGGTACATGCTGTGATTCAGACTTATGCTGCCCTGGTTGGCTGCATTAGACAGGGATGGTATGTAGTAGGCACTGACTGAAATTAACCCAGGGATATTTACCTAAGCCTCTAATATTGTGTTTCTGGACATGGGAGATTCAACTGAACCTTGAAAACCATATATATATGTATATGTATATATATATATATACACACACACACATATATATATATATATAATTTGAAATGGTGATCAACTATCTTTTCCTAGTATTACTTCAAGGAATATTACTCTTGGAGCAATTCTTTTTTGCTTATTAGTGAAAAATGGACTTCCTTGAAAGAATGTTCTATTTCTATTACTTGGTCAGTAATAACAAAGAAAGTCTTATACATGATTACTGGAAAATTTTCCCAGAGAAATTTTAAGAAGATGGGGACCTGGAGAACAAAGGTTATATATATATATACACACACACACATATATATATATATATAATTTGAAATGGTGATCAACTATCTTTTCCTAGTATTACTTCAAGGAATATTACTCTTGGAGCAATTCTTTTTTGCTTATTAGTGAAAAATGGACTTCCTTGAAAGAATGTTCTATTTCTATTACTTGGTCAGTAATAACAAAGAAAGTCTTATACATGATTACTGGAAAATTTTCCCAGAGAAATTTTAAGAAGATGGGGACCTGGAGAACAAAGGTGAAGTGGTCTCAGACTTTAAAGAGGATCAGCCTTGCTTATGGTTTGGTCTTTTGAAGAATTAAAATATGCCATGCTAAGGAATGAAAGGAGAAGACCAGAAAAGATAAAGAGTTGATTTACTTCTCTGGAAAAAATCAATTAGACAAACTGGGAAGGAAGTAGTGGGAGTGTTCTCTGAAAGGGTGATCAGTTTTCATAAAATGTTTATGTTGCAGGAAGGGGGACTCCTTCCAGGGCCCAATGGTGGCCTCTTATTTAACACTTGAAAATGAATTATCCAAGGATACATATGTATTGACAAAGCGAAAGACTACTGAAAAGGGGTGCCCAGGCAGAGAGCACCAGGGTAAGGAAACCCAGGAGAAAACTCTGCCACATGGCTAACAGTCTTGGGTTTTATGTTTACCATAAAGAGTTAGTTTCCAGTTTGCCTCTGGCCAATCATTCTGACTCAGGGTCCTCCCTGTTGGCACAGGAATCTCTCAGACAAGATAAATTTCAGCAGGAGGCTTTTTGGGAGGTTGATAGGTCATATTGTCTCCTCCCTCCTCCCAAATTCTCCTGGAAAAAGTAATCAGTGCTTACAGTAAACAAGAAAAACAAATCAGGCAGGGCAAGGTAGAGAAGAAATTGGGATTTCCTGAAAACTGAATAGAATATATCCCTCTTACATTATGGCATGTTGAACTTTATGTATCACAGGTCACAGTCACCAAAGTACATGTCCTAGTTAGGAAGTTTCTGTGTCTGTGGGCTTAGTTGCTCAATCACGTCTGAGTCTTGCAACCCCATGGATTGTAGCCTACAGGGGCTCCTCTGTCCATGAAATTTCCCAGGCAAGAATACTTGAGTGGGTTGCCATTTCCTTCTCTAAGGGGTCTTCCCGACCCAAGGATCAAACCCATATCTCTTGATTCTCCTGCATTGGCTGCTGAATTCTTTACCACTGTGCCACCTGGGAAGCCCTAGTTAGGAAGTTTGAAATTCCCCAAATAGAATTCAGGACTCTTTAAGCTCCATTGGATTCTCCATGTCAATGGCTTTGCCTCAGAGTCTCTCACACTTGCCAATCCTGGATCAAAAGATCAAGGGGAAGAAAGAGGGAGGTGTATTAGAGAAGGGAATGTGTTACTGACCTTGATGTGTGCGTGTTTGTGTGTGTTAGGTTGCTTCAGTCGTGTCTGACTCTTTGCAACCCTATGGACTGTAGCCCACCAGGCTCCTCCATCCATGGGATTCTCTAGGCAAGAATACTGGAGTGGGCTGCCATACCCTTCTCCAGGGGATCTTTCCAACCCAGGGATCAAACCCATGCCTCTTAGGTCTCCTGCATTGGCAGGCAGGTTCTTTACCATTAGCTGATGTAGTTAAATAAAAACAGAGAAGAATACATATGAGTAAAAATAAAAGTGCTCTAACTTGGAACCTGTGTTAGTTGCAAGTGATATAATTTTCCTTGATTCTGAAGGGATCTATTTAACATTATGTGATTAATAATTTTTTTTTTAAAGGCAAAATATGTTTTCCTTAGATAAACCTGTGAAACTCTAAATTTGTTCACAAAATCCAGTATTAAGAGATTGCAGAGTTTAAGATGTAATTGTCAATTTGGGAAAGTTACTTCTGAAATTTACTTAACTGGAAAAAGAAAATTGCATTGTTAAAGTTATGAACTTTCTTGCCCATGATTACATGAAATATGCATGTACTTGGTTCATGTGTCTCCTGTTCAGGATCTTCATGGTCTCCTTAACTGTTTGTGTGCACTTGTAATTTCTCACTTTCCTCCCTGGGATTAAATGAAGTTATGTCTTGACCAGTAAAAATTTTAACACACTAATATGATTGTTATAATGAGTAGATTATTTTATTGGAGCAAAGATGGACTTTAAATAATTACATGAAATTATTCTTGATTAAATATTTTTAATTGTCATTTTTCTCAATTATTTTTTGCATTTCACACATAATTTCTTGATGTTTCAGTTGATCAACTGTATTATTATTATTATGGTTGGTTTTATATTTCAGGAGTAATTTCCCCTATCTTTCAAGAGGGATTTTTTTGTTAATATATTTTAAAAGCAGAATTTATTGATCTGTACAGTTGGAAATCAACAGAGATTTTAAAAGCAAGAATGTTAAACACAGAACTGCTGTCTGTTAGTGGTTGAGTAAATGCTTTTATGCATCTTTAGAATTTTACTGGCTGGCTCAAGCAGTAAATGTTAAGAGATTAAACACTTCTTCATTCATTTAGAAATAATAACCTTAATAATAGTTTTTACTTGAAAATAAAATGTGAAATTAGTGCAAAGCATTTTTAACCTTTTAATCTTTGTTTTCTTTGTTTCTAGGATTTTCCTACCTGAATATTGCAATTAAAATAACAATTTTCATGTTTGATGACTTTGCATTTGTGTGTTTATTTGCACATGGAGGGTACTACAATTTTGTGTAAGTAATATATGTGTGTGTGTGTGTGTGTGTGTGTGTGTGTGTGAGTGTATGTGTAAGTACTTTTTAAATCTTAGAATGACAGTACTATATACCTAGAGGTGCTGAATTATGGAATGCAAAAATTTTGGAGCAGTCATGAAAAAAATGTGAGTCAAACTTTTTCTATTTTTTGTAGAATACTTTGGGTATATAATAAAAATATCTAAAAATTATAGTGTGTGAGTATAAAGTGAGTATTATGAATTATCACACAAATAAACATATCATGCCACATGTGTCCATCAAAAACAAGAAACAACAAGACTATCTAGGATTATTTTATGATGATTAAAGAAATTCAGTTTATGCATATTTAACCCCTTAATAACAGAGCCTTAGTTGCCTCATTAAATTGTTACCAAAAAAGATTTTGAATTATCATGACAATATTTGGCAAAATTGAAAGGAAAGGAAGTTGTGTCTTTGTTAAAAGAAATGTGAGCAATAGAATATCACATGATGTCTTCAAAGATTTCCACCTATTTTATCATAGCTATTGTAATCTGTCAGATCAGCATTTCATCTTTGAATTTTCTCTGAAAAACTCAGTCTTTTTTTTTTAATTTATTATTCTTGCTTATGCTTTTTCCTACATAAAACTAGCAACAAATTAGTGATTTTTCTGTGGTCAATGTATACTATTCATGCCTGTATATCATTTCCTTAAAAGCTGTGCAATTTAAAGGTTTCTCACATTATATAGTTATTTTAGTAAATTCCCTAAGTAGACAATATCATCTCTAAAATGTAGTTTCACAGAACCTATGTCCTATATACAGTGATTTATGCTGAAAAGTATTTTACTAATTCCATACCTGTCTTTATAAATATTTTGCTTTATACTGTCTTATGAAACTGAAATAAAATATAGCATTCACACAAGAAGTATAAATACCGTGCAATGTAAAGGATAATAATAACTAGGACACTTACTGCTTATGACTCAGATTTGTACGGACAAATGAAAAAGCACAAAGTTGTGAGTTAAGCTTTATTTGGGGCAACGTGAGACTATAGCCCAGGAAACAGCATCTCAGATAGCTCTGAGGAGCTACTCCAAAGAGGTAAGGAAGAAGGTCAGTATATATGTGATTTTGGTGAAGGGGGAGTATGGTGCTGTGAAGCATACACTTTGACAGAGGGTTGCTACTAGTTATAATGAGGTTGCTGCTAGTCAACAGATATCTCCACTAATGATTTTAGTGCTAGATATGAGAAGATGCAAAAAATTGGGCATATATATGTGTGTGTGTGTGTATCAGATCTTTTTTATCTTTCATCTATAATGGGCACTTTGTTTCTGTATTTTAGTATTATCAATAATGCTGCAGTGAACATTGGAGTGCATATACATATATATTTTTTTGGATTAGTGTTTTCCTGTTCTTTGGATCAGTACCCGGAGGTGGAATATCTGGACCGTATGATATTCTATTCTTAATTTTTTGATGAATTTCCATACTGTTTTCTATAGATAGCAGGCTTGCTTTTCCCTTCCTGCTTTAATTCAAGATTTTATGTTTAAGTTCACCAATAAATATTGAACCCGGGAAACTCTAAGCACTCCACACTTGGCTCCCATAAAGGTAGAACTACAGGCACTCTATCGCCTCCTACCCAAGACTCACTGAGTGTGCCTGAGTGTGCCATGTGCCCCTAGGACTTATAAGCAATAATTCTTGTCTTTTCAAATTTCTATGATGGTTGTTTCTGAAGTGAGTCTTGCAATCATAAGAACCACAAGAGCCAGTCCAGCCACATCATTGGCTCTGGTCAGGGAAATGACTGTGGGAGCTGCCAAAAATAGTATAAGTCCAGGTAAGCGCCATAGACGTTTCTGGTTAATAGCATCATTATCAATAGGCTGATGTCGACAAAAATAATTTTCCATTATGGTTTGCACTCTTGGATCCTTATTTAAAAGAGCATTTCACATACCAAGATCATAATGTAATTGTCATTTCTTATAAAATTATATACATCTTTTTATATTCAGTCATTTAATATTTATGGAATGTAGTTAATGATGAGAAGTAGTTGTTTTTCCCTATGGATAGTCATTATTCCATCACTTATTTAAAAAGCTCATGTTTCCTGATTGATCTGCAACTCCACCTGTCACAAATTTGTGTTCATATATTTGTGGTTTTCCTCTGGGCTTGATAGTCTTAACTGTTCCATTTGTATCAAAAATACATATTATTTTTTATACTATGAGTCTGTGCTAAGTCCTTACAGTCATATCCAACTATTTGTATATCATGATAAAAATAAAGTTTCTATTTTCAACATTTCTTCTGCATCAGTTCATATAACCATTGTTATTATTTTTGTTGTCTAAGAAACTTTATTCTATGTTTTCTTCTAGAACTTTTAGTTTTATAGATTATGTTTATGTCTATTGTCCATTTGGGGCTAAGTTTTTTATATAATGAGATGCACATGTGCACAGTGACTCACTCAGTCATGTCCAAATCTTTGTGATGCCATGGACTGTAGCCCCCCAGGCTCCTCTGTTCATGGGAATATCCTGGCAAGAATACTTGAATGGGTTACCATTTCCTCCTCCAGGGGATCAAACACACATTTCCTGTGGCTTTTGCTTTGGCAAGCAGATTCTTTACCACTGGGATTTTCTACATATTTATGCCCAGTTCAGTTCAGCTCAGTCTCTCAGTCATGTCTGACTCTTTGCAACCCCATCAACTGCGTCATGCCAGGCCTCTCTGTCCATCAATAATTCCTGGAGTTTACTCAAACTCATGTCCATTGAGTTGATGATGCTATCCAACCATCTCATCCTCTGTCATCCCCTTCTCCTCCTGCCTTCAATCTTTCTCAGCATCAGGATCTTTTCAAATGAGTCAGCTCTTCACATCAGGTGGCCAAAGTATTGGAGTGTCAGCTTCAACATCAGTCCTTCTAATGAACATTCAGGACTGATTTCCTTTAGGATGGACTGGTTTGATGATCTTGCAGTCCAAGGGACTCTCAAGAGTCTTCACCAACACACAGTTCAAACGCATCAATTCTTCGGCGTTCAGCTTTCTTTATAGTCCAACTCTCACATCCATACATGGACTACTGGAAAAACCATAGCCTTGACTAGATGGACTTTTGCTGTCAAAGTGATGTCTCTGCTTTTTAATATGCTCTCTAGGTTAGTCATAACTTTCCTCCCAAGGAGTAAGCATCTTTTAATTTCATGGCTGCAGTCACCATCTGCAGTGATTTTGGAGCCCCCAAAAATAAAGTCTGCCCGATTATCTCAGTGCTATTCTGATTTATTAAGTCTATCTCTTCTTTATTACTTTGGCATTATATATTTATATAAAATCAATTACATGTGGAGTTCTACTTCTGTATTCCCACTCACATATGTTGATATATGTCTCCAATCTTTTGCCTACATCACACTGCCTTGATTTTAAATGTAACTATATCTAAAGTAAGTAATTTACATCTTTTGTTTTGTAATTGAATTACATTTTGTATAATAGTACATAGTGCTTCTTCCCAGATGGTGAAGTAGTAAAGAATCTTCCTGCCAATACAGAGGACACAAGAGACGTGGGTTTGATCCTTGAGTCAGGAAGATCCCCTGGAGTAGGAAATGGTAACCCAATCCAGTATTCTCACCTGGAAAATTCCATGGACAGAGGAGCCTGGTGGGCTACAGTTCATGGGGTCGCAAAGAGCCACATGACTGAGCGATTGAGCACACACACACATCCTGCAAAATACCAAGGTTTAGAGTATCTCTGTGTATATTTGAGAAGTGATAAGTCAATTTAGAGCATCAACATACTTTAATGATGCTAAATAATTTGTGAGAGTACCCCATCAATAACACAGAGAATAGAGGCTTAAAAATGTCTTTAATAATTTTACCATTACATGCATAGCATTCAAACTTTGACTTCTTTAAACTTATTTAAATTAAGAGCTTCTGAAGGAGTGTTTTCATAACATCATAAATATGGACAAGAGCAAGATGAATCTCAAATTTTTGTTGTGTTAGAAATGTTTTCAAATATGTTTAAACTTGCATTGTAAATAAAAACAAGTGTCCAACTTACAAAGGAGACATTCACTGGAGAAGTAGTCACTGATTCAGAATTAAGTACATGTATATGTGATATTGGAGAAGGAAATGGCAGCCCACTCCAGTGTTCTTGCCTGGAGAATCACAGGGACGGGGGAGCCTGATGGGCTGCCGTCTATGGGGTCNAGACATTCACTGGAGAAGTAGTCACTGATTCAGAATTAAGTACATGTATATGTGATATTGGAGAAGGAAATGGCAGCCCACTCCAGTGTTCTTGCCTGGAGAATCACAGGGACGGGGGAGCCTGATGGGCTGCCGTCTATGGGGTCGCACAGAGTCAGACACGACTGAAGTGACTTAGCAGCATATGTGATATATGCATACAATGCACACCCCTTCCACACACACTTTCTTCAATGTAAATAGAGATATTACTACTACTTGATAATTAAGCTATCACAGAATGTAAAATTAAGGGAAGGGTGCAGGCCTATCAAATTATAATTCATAAGAAGTATTTTATAAATTATTGATGGACAAAATCTGTCATAATAAAATGATTAAAATAATATGAGGCTGTAGTAAAAATATTGATTTTCAAAGTATATGTAAACAGACTGTATATAATGAATCTTTGCTCAGTAAAATTTCCTTTCTATGTCTAACATCCTTCACACCAGTTACAAAAAGTAAATAAGATAAGGAAGTATAAATAGAGTAGACCATGAAACTCATAAATATATGGAGATATCATATAAAAAGAATATTTATGTTGCCCACCTAGAATTTAAAACACTGTAATTATAGGGATTGGTTGTTCACAGTTGTATATCTAAATTCTGTTCACAGAATCATTTATCTGTGAAGGAAAATCATTTTCTGAAAAGACACAATAGTGTCTTTTCATATGCCTTTTGTCCTCATTTTTCTTTAAAAATGCTTATTTCCTCCTATGTCTCATTGTACTTTTGTCCCCTGTAAATCAGTCAGGTNAGAGTCTTGCTTAAAGTCAGAAAGTAAAGCAATGACTCAACCCCACAAAACATATGCAGATGCATGAGAGCACACACACACACACACATACACAAAAGGCAGGGCCTGTCTCTTATACACATTGTCCCCTGTAAATCAGTCAGGTGACCTTTAGGGATGCTTTCTGTGGGAGTGTTCTGTAGTGTATGAATTACACCAAGAGGAAGAGTCTCAAGTGTAGTTATAGAGCAGAATCTCAAATTACAGATTTCTAATAACCTACCACAACATCTGGAACTGAATTTTTTAAAATAGTTCAAAAAGTTACTACTTTTAGATTTTAACATTATTATAGAGAAAACTGAAGTCACAGATGGCATAATTATTTTTATATATCACCAGGGAGCTTTAACATATTATGTTATAATAGAATGGTTTAGACATTTGACCTTCATAAATATAAAATTTTAATATGTTATCCCTTATACATGTTCTCAGAGGCCATAACAGGGAGGTCAAGTATTATTAACCTTGAAAAAAGAACAATATAAAATGCCGAAGAAATAAGAAACAATTTGTTTTAAAATTCATAGTAATTTTGGTTTTTATTTTACTTTTTAAAAAAGCTTGCTTTTCAATTATGTTAAATTTTGTGAAATTAAATATACTGTTTATATAATTAAATAGATTGATAGTTGTTTTCAACAACATAACCACCTTTCTGAGTCTATTTATATCATACATTTATTAGTTAAATATACAAGCTTAAAAATATAGACAAGAAAATGAAAGAGACTAGAAATCTGTGAGCTTGATTAGGCAAATACTAGATAAAAAATAAGAAATAATATAGATTGATATAGGAAATATAAACTTGTTAGTGAAACATATATAAATTTCTATATATAAAATCAGCAAAGCCATTAGTTACTTCTTAAAAGTAGCATCATAAATCTCTAGACATACTACTATAAAGTTAAATAAATAATGAAACATTTTAAAATAAAAAAACAGTAAAAGAAAGCTAACATACAGTCTATAAATGACAAAATGTTAATAATATTATAAACATGTCTTTGGCATTAAATTTAAAATAGAAAATTTCTCCAAAATACAATGTCCTGAAACTGAGGGAAAATGGTCTACCTGCATGCTTCCTGTCTATTAAAGTAATTAAATACAATTATTTAAAAATCTATTCATAAACAAAATTGCTGATGAGATTAATTTACCACAGAGATATTCCAAATATTTAAAAAAGAGGTAAAACCAATCTTTCTTAAAACTTCTAAAATATTAAAAATATTGAGAGAATAATTTCAAGCTAGCTTATGAATCCAGCATATATTGAAATAAAAATCTTACAAAAGCATTAGAACAAAGAAAACTTAAAGATCCATAGCTTTTTGGAGCAAAGAGAGAAAAATCCTTAAGAACAGCCACAAAAATACTATATAAAGGACGATCTGTATTAAACAATTTGATATATGAAATAAGATAATCCATTATGCCAATTGGGTATATTCTTCCAATTCATGGATGATTTAACAATTAAAAACAAAAACAAAGAAAAATGTAATCATCTCAATAGATTAAGAAGCCACATTTGTCAAAATAAATTAATGTTGAACATCAGCAAACATGATACCTGTTTAGGATCTTTTCATCTTTGTCCATGGAAAGAATAGCAAACAAGCATTCAGGAGAGTAAGCTCATTCTTTTAAAGTATCAGTAGACCTATAAAATGCTAAACCAAAAGGTGGAAATTACCAGTATTAGAAATGAAAAGCAGTCATCACACTGATTCCACAGACATTAAGAGGTAATAAGGAAAATCTACAGCTAAACCTATGCCTATAAATTTAACAACCTAGATGAATAAATTCTTTGAAAGGCACTAATTACAAAAAAGTAGGCTGCTAATAGGTCTATACCTATTAAGGAAATTGAATTCACAGTTAATAGCCTCTCCCCAACCTACCCCTAACCCTCATCAAAAAACTTCTCAGGTCCAGATTTTTCACTGGTGAATTTCACTAAGCATTTATGAAGATATAAAACCAACTCTATATAAGCCTCACCAGAAAATAAAGAGAATACTTCTCAAATTGTTTGTTGAGGACAGCACTATCCCAGTACCAAATTCAGACAAAGAGAGCAGAAGAAAATCAAACTTTAGCCCTATATCCATCTTGAGCACAGACTCACAATTCTGAAATAAGAAAATAAGATAATCGGTCCATTACACCTAGCAATTTATAATAAAGCTTTACATTTGAGTAGGACTCATACAGTCCATGGGGTTGCAGAAAGTCGGACATGACTGAGTGACTAATACTTTTAACTTTCATAACAGAAACGCAAGTCTGGTTCAGCATTCAAACATTAATGAATGGCGCAAGTGTACCTAATGCCCAGGTTTTGGTTTTTCATATCACTCGCCAACAAAAGGAGCCAGGGTTCCTTAAATAAATGACTCATTCTAGGGCTATGGTATGAAATATATAGGATGAGTCTAGAGAGTCTTGCTTAAAGTCAGAAAGTAAAGCAATGACTCAACCCCACAAAACATATGCAGATGCATGAGAGCACACACACACACACACATACACAAAAGGCAGGGCCATGGCATGAATGTTCATTCTCATTAGGTGTATATTCAACATTGTATCAGAAGTTTTATCAGTGCATTAAGGCAAGAAGTGTCTTTTGACTATGCCAAAGCCTGTGACTGTGTGGATCACAATAAACTGTGGAAAATTCTGAAACTTTTGGAAAATTCTGAAGGAGATGGGAATACCACACCACCTGACCTGCCTCTTGAGAAATCTATATGCAGGTCAGGAAACAACAGTTAGAAGTGGACATGGAACAACAGACTGGTTCCAAATAGGAAAAGNTTACTTTTTAAAAAAGCTTGCTTTTCAATTATGTTAAATTTTGTGAAATTAAATATACTGTTTATATAATTAAATAGATTGATAGTTGTTTTCAACAACATAACCACCTTTCTGAGTCTATTTATATCATACATTTATTAGTTAAATATACAAGCTTAAAAATATAGACAAGAAAATGAAAGAGACTAGAAATCTGTGAGCTTGATTAGGCAAATACTAGATAAAAAATAAGAAATAATATAGATTGATATAGGAAATATAAACTTGTTAGTGAAACATATATAAATTTCTATATATAAAATCAGCAAAGCCATTAGTTACTTCTTAAAAGTAGCATCATAAATCTCTAGACATACTACTATAAAGTTAAATAAATAATGAAACATTTTAAAATAAAAAAACAGTAAAAGAAAGCTAACATACAGTCTATAAATGACAAAATGTTAATAATATTATAAACATGTCTTTGGCATTAAATTTAAAATAGAAAATTTCTCCAAAATACAATGTCCTGAAACTGAGGGAAAATGGTCTACCTGCATGCTTCCTGTCTATTAAAGTAATTAAATACAATTATTTAAAAATCTATTCATAAACAAAATTGCTGATGAGATTAATTTACCACAGAGATATTCCAAATATTTAAAAAAGAGGTAAAACCAATCTTTCTTAAAACTTCTAAAATATTAAAAATATTGAGAGAATAATTTCAAGCTAGCTTATGAATCCAGCATATATTGAAATAAAAATCTTACAAAAGCATTAGAACAAAGAAAACTTAAAGATCCATAGCTTTTTGGAGCAAAGAGAGAAAAATCCTTAAGAACAGCCACAAAAATACTATATAAAGGACGATCTGTATTAAACAATTTGATATATGAAATAAGATAATCCATTATGCCAATTGGGTATATTCTTCCAATTCATGGATGATTTAACAATTAAAAACAAAAACAAAGAAAAATGTAATCATCTCAATAGATTAAGAAGCCACATTTGTCAAAATAAATTAATGTTGAACATCAGCAAACATGATACCTGTTTAGGATCTTTTCATCTTTGTCCATGGAAAGAATAGCAAACAAGCATTCAGGAGAGTAAGCTCATTCTTTTAAAGTATCAGTAGACCTATAAAATGCTAAACCAAAAGGTGGAAATTACCAGTATTAGAAATGAAAAGCAGTCATCACACTGATTCCACAGACATTAAGAGGTAATAAGGAAAATCTACAGCTAAACCTATGCCTATAAATTTAACAACCTAGATGAATAAATTCTTTGAAAGGCACTAATTACAAAAAAGTAGGCTGCTAATAGGTCTATACCTATTAAGGAAATTGAATTCACAGTTAATAGCCTCTCCCCAACCTACCCCTAACCCTCATCAAAAAACTTCTCAGGTCCAGATTTTTCACTGGTGAATTTCACTAAGCATTTATGAAGATATAAAACCAACTCTATATAAGCCTCACCAGAAAATAAAGAGAATACTTCTCAAATTGTTTGTTGAGGACAGCACTATCCCAGTACCAAATTCAGACAAAGAGAGCAGAAGAAAATCAAACTTTAGCCCTATATCCATCTTGAGCACAGACTCACAATTCTGAAATAAGAAAATAAGATAATCGGTCCATTACACCTAGCAATTTATAATAAAGCTTTACATTTGAGTAGGACTCATACAGTCCATGGGGTTGCAGAAAGTCGGACATGACTGAGTGACTAATACTTTTAACTTTCATAACAGAAACGCAAGTCTGGTTCAGCATTCAAACATTAATGAATGGCGCAAGTGTACCTAATGCCCAGGTTTTGGTTTTTCATATCACTCGCCAACAAAAGGAGCCAGGGTTCCTTAAATAAATGACTCATTCTAGGGCTATGGTATGAAATATATAGGATGAGTCTAGAGAGTCTTGCTTAAAGTCAGAAAGTAAAGCAATGACTCAACCCCACAAAACATATGCAGATGCATGAGAGCACACACACACACACACATACACAAAAGGCAGGGCCATGGCATGAATGTTCATTCTCATTAGGTGTATATTCAACATTGTATCAGAAGTTTTATCAGTGCATTAAGGCAAGAAGTGTCTTTTGACTATGCCAAAGCCTGTGACTGTGTGGATCACAATAAACTGTGGAAAATTCTGAAACTTTTGGAAAATTCTGAAGGAGATGGGAATACCACACCACCTGACCTGCCTCTTGAGAAATCTATATGCAGGTCAGGAAACAACAGTTAGAAGTGGACATGGAACAACAGACTGGTTCCAAATAGGAAAAGGAGTGTGTCAAGGCTGTATATTGTCACCCTAAATATTTAACTTATATACAGAGTAATCATGAGAAACACTGGGTTGGATGAAGCATAAGCCGGAGTCAAGAATGCTGGAAGAAATATCAATAACATCAGATATATAGATGACACCATCCTATGACAGAAAGTGAAGAAGAACTAAAGAGCCTCTTGATGAAAGTGAAAGAGGAGGGTGAAAAAGTTGGCTTAAAGCTCAACATTCAGAAAACTAAGATCATAGAATCCGGTCCTGTCACTTCATGGCAAACAGATGGGAAAATGGAAACAATGGCAGGCTTTATTTTTCTGGGCTCCAAAATCACTGCAGATGGTGACTGCAGCCATGAAATTAAAAGATGCTTACTCCTTGGAAGGAAAGTTATGACCAACCTAGACAGCATATTAAAATGCAGAGACATTATTTTGCCAACAAAGATCCATCTAGTCAAGGCTATGGTTTTTCCAGTGGTCATGTATTGGACTATAAAGAATGCTGAGTGTGAAGAATTGATGATTTTGAACTGTGGTGTTGGGGAAGACTCTTGAGAGTCACTTGGACTACAAGGGAATGCAACCAGTCCATCCTAAAGGAGATCAGTCTTTAGTGTTCATTGGAAGGACTGGTGCTGAAGCTGAAACTCCAATACTTTGGCCACCTAATGTGAAGAGCTAACTCATTTGAAAAGACCCTGGTTCTGGGAAAGACTGAAGGTGGGAGGAGAAGAGGACCACAAAGGATGAGATGGTTGGATGGCATCACCGACTCAATGGACATGAGTTTGTTTAACTTCCAGGAATTGGTGATGGACATGGAGGCCTGGTGTGCTGTAGTCCATGGGGTCGTAAAGAGTCGGGCACAACTGAGCAACTGAGCTGAACTGAAGTGAAGGCAAGAAGAAGAAAATAATTACAAGCAAATTAGAGGAAAGAAGTAATATTTCCCTGTTAACAGATGACAAGAGTATCTACCTAGAAAATCTAAGCAATGTACAAATAAAAGTTTCTGAAATTAACAAGTGAGTTTAGCAGGGTCATAGAACACAACTTAAAAATATATATATTTAAAGTCTTATTGCTATATCTTAGATCTGAACAACAAGAAACCACAATTTGGAAACCTATGATTTACAGTAGGTCAAACAATTGCAATACTGAGCTATAAATCTTACAAAGCATGTGAGACATTGGAGGCTGAAAATAAGGAATCAAAAATGCAAATAAATAGAAAAATATACTTTGTGCATAAATTGGAAGAGGCAGCATACTGAAGTCATTTCTTGGCCAAATTGACCTATGCATTTAATTCAACCACAGTTAAAATCAGATAAGGAATTCTTTTTTAGGTTACCAGCAAACCAATTCCAAAATTTATGTGGAAATATATAGGAGCTAATTATTAAAACATTTTTGAGAAAGACATAGTCAAATTACTAATCTGTGTCGAATAAACTATAATGGTACATGCTATAATAATCAGATTGTGTTACTGGTAAAACTATAGTCAGAAAGATCAATGGGAGAGAATAAGAAGACTAATAATAAACCCACACAGATATGGTCAGTTGTTTGTTTGTTTTTTACAAAAGTGCAAAGACATAAGTAATAATAGAGAGGAGGTAGTATTTTAATTAAATGGTGTTGATTTCATTTACATAAAATTCTAGAAAATGCGAGTTAATCAGTATTGCCGGAAACAAATCAATAGCTGTGCTGTTATTAAGAGATAAAGAATATTGCATTTTGAGGGGCTACGGAAACGTTTGATATTTAGATTTTGGTAATAGCTTTCTGGGGTCTGTGTGCAGTTAATTTTACACCAATTATAGTTCAGTTAATCTATACTAATTCTAAAAATCACAATGGCAGAAAAACACATTTCATATTATTTTAGATTTTAGCATCAGTTGCTGTTGTTGTTCAGTCACCTAGCTGTGTCTGACTCTTTGCGACTCCATGAACTGTAGAAGGTCAGTCCTTCACCTGTCCTTCCTTGTCCTTCACCATCTCCCAGAGTTTGCTCAAACTCATGTTCCTTGAGTCAGTGATGCCATCCATCCAATCATCCTCTGTCATCCCCTTCTCATCCCGCCTTCAATCTTTTCCAGATTCAGGGTCTTTTCCAATGAGTTGGCTCTTTGCATCAATCAGGTAGTCAAAGTATTGGAGTTTGAGCTTCAGCATCAATCATTCCATTGAATATACAGGGTTAATTTCCTTCAGGATTGACTGGTTTGACCTTGTTGCAGTCTAAAACTGTGGTCTAGACTCTCAAGAGTCTTCTCCAACACCATAGTTTAAAAGCATCAGTTCCTTGGTGGTCAGTCTTCTATATGGTCCAACTCTCTCATCCATACATGACCACTGGAAAAACCATAGTTTTGACAATATGGACCTTTGTTGCAAAGTTATGTTGCTGCTTTTTAATACTCTGTCTAGGTTTGCCATACCTCTTCTTTCAATGGCATGTGTTTTTTAATTTTATGGCTGCAGTCACCATCTGCACTGATCCTGGAACCCAGGAAAATAGTCTGTCACTGTTTCTATTGTTTCCCCATCTATTTACCATGAAGAGATGGGACCAGATGCCGTGATATTAGTTTTCTGAATGTTGAGTTTTAAGCCAGCTTTTTTCACTCTCCTCTTCCACTCTCTTTAGTTCCTCTTAACTTTCTGCCACATCGATGGTGTCATCTGCATATTTGAGGTTATTGATATTTCTCCCAGTAATCTTGATTCCAGATTGTGCTTCATCCAGCCTGGCATTTCACATGATGTACACTGCACATAAGTTAAATAAACAGGGTGACAATATACAGCCTTGATACTCTTTTTTTTTTAAATTTTATTTTATTTTACTTTACAGTACTCTACTGGTTTTTGCATACATTGACATGAATCCGCCACGGGTGTACACGAACTCCCAAACATGAAGCCCCCTCCCTCCTCCCACCCCCCATCATCCCTCCGGATCATCCCCTTGATATTCTTTTACCAATTTGGAACCAGCTCCTTGTTCTATGTCCAGTTCTAACTGCTACTTCTTGACCTGCATATAGATTTCTCAGGAGGCAGGTAAGGTGGTCTTTTATTTCCATCTCTTTAGGAATTTCCATAATCTGTTCAGATCCACACAAAGACTCTAGCATAGTCAATGAAGCAGATATAGATGTTTTTGCTGGAAGTCTCTTGCCTTTTCTATGATCCAATGGATGTTGGCAATTTGTTCTCTGGTTCTGCGTTTTCTAAGTCCAGCTTGTACATCAGGAAGTTCTTAGTTAATGTACTGTTAAAGCCTAGCTTGGAGGATTTTGAGCATGACCTTTGTAATGTGAAATTAGTGAAATTGTCTGGTAGTTTGAATATTCTTTGGCATTGCCTTTCATTGGGATTGGAATGAAAACTGACCTTTTCCAGTCCTGTGGCCAGTGCTGAGTTTTCCAAATTTGCTGGCATATTAAATGCAGCACTTTCACCAAGTCATCTTTTAGGACTCGAAATAGCTCAGATGAAATTCCATCACTCTACTAGCTTTGTTCATAGTGATCCGGCATCCAGGGTGTCTGGCTCTAGGTGAGTGATTCCACCATCATGGTTAGCTGGGTCATTAAGATATGTTTTGTATAATCCTTCTGTATCTTTGTCACCTCTTCTTAATATCTTCTGCTTCTGTTAGGTCCATACCATTTCTGTCCTTTATTGTGCCCATCTTTGCATGAAATGTTCCCTTGCTATCTCTAATTTTCTTCAAGACATCTCTGCTGCTGCTGCTGCTAAGTCACCTCAGTCGTGTCCGACTTTGTGCGACCCCAGAGATGGCAGCCCACCAAGCTCCCCCGTCCCTGGGATTCTCCAGGCAAGAGACCTCCAGTCTTTACCATTCTATTGTTTTCCTCTACATCTTTGCATTGTTCACTTAAGAAGGTTTTCTTATCTCTTCTTGATATTCTTTGGAACAGTGCATTCAGAAGAGTATATTTTTCCTTTTCTCCTTTGCGTTTTTCTTCTCTTCTATTCTGAGCTACTTGTAAGATCTCCTCAGACAATCATTTTGCCTTTTTGCATTTCTTTTTCTTGTGGATGGTTTTGATGGTATATGTACATCAAACCTGTACAATGTTACAAACCTCCATCCATAGTTCTTCAGGCACTCTATCAGATCTAAGCCTTTGAATCTATTTTTTACTTCCACTGTATAGTCATTTGTGATTTTATTTAGGTCATATCTGAATGACCTAGTGATTTTCCCTACTTTCTTCAAGTCTGAATTTTGCAATAAGGAGCTTTTGTTCAGAGCCACAGTCATTAATCATAGCATCCTTTAATCATCAATTATTTTAAAAGATATTTTATCATACAAAAAAGATTTTTTTTTAATAGAGAAACTAACCATTGTTGAACAGGTATTTATCAGGCAGTGTATGAGGGCTTATCTTGCTTAATTTTTAGTAATCCCTTTGAGGTAGTGCTTTATTTTAGAAATAAAATCAGAAATTCTGAAAAGTTAGATAAATTGTTGAAGATTACAAAACAATGTCATGGGAAATTTAAGAAAATTGCTAAACTAAACTTTTTTGAAAAAAACATGCATCTCCCTAAGAATGTAGTTTTTGTTTCTGGGTATGGTATCATATTTTCAGGTTGAAAATATCACTCTAATTTTAATGTGGAGAACAGGTGGAAAGAGGTGGTGGGAAAATATTACTTTCAAGAAGATCAAAATAGGAGAGCTAGTTCAGTGTGCTATACAGCAGACAATTGCAGTTTAGGATAATGCTAATGAAGTGAACTACATATATAAGAAAATCTATATATATTTATACATATATGTATATATATGTGGGTGTGGGGGTGTGTGTGTATCCTAGTGACTCTAAGAGCATGAAAAAATGTTTTTCATTTTTCAGAACAAATTAAATGATCAATAACAAAGTTAATTATCTTTGTTTAATTTGTTTGAATCAAACAAAGAATGCTCAAACTACTGCACAACTGCACTCATCTCACATGCTAGCAAAGTAATATTCAAAATTCTCTAAGCTAGGCTTCAGCAATAGGTAAACTGCAAATTTCCAGGTGTTCTAGCTGGTTTTGGAAAAGGCAGAGGAACCAGAGATCAAATTGGCAATATCTGCTGGATCATTGAAAAAGCAAGGGAATTCCAGAAAAAAACATCAATTTCTGCTTTATTGACTATGCCAAAGCCTTTGACTGTGTGGATCACAATAAACTGTGGAAAATTCTGAAAGAGATGGGAATACCAGACCACCTAACCTGCCTCTTGAGAAACCTGTATGAAGATCAGGAAGAAACAGTTAGAACTGGACATGAAACAACAGACTGGTTCCAAATAGGAAAAGGAGTACATCAAGGCTGTATATTGTCACCCTACTTATTTAACTTCTAGCCAGAGTACATCATGATAAATGCTGGGCTGGATGAAGCACAAGCTGAAATCAAGATTGCTGGAAGAAATATCAATAACCTCAGATATGCAAATGACATCACGCTTATGGTAGAGGGAGAAGAAGAACTAAAGAACCCCTTCATGAAAGTGAAAGAGGAGAGTGAAAACGTTGGCTTAAAGCTCAGCATTCACAAAACTAAGATCATGGCATCTGGTCCCATCACTTAATGGCATATAGATGGGGAAACAGTGGAAACAGTAGCTGACTTTATTTTGGGGGGCTCCAAAATCACTGCAGATTGTGACTGTAGCCATGAAATTAAAAGATGCTACTCCTTGGAAGGAAAGTTATGACCAACCTGGACAGTATATTAAAAAGCAGAGACATTACTTCACCAATAAAGGTCCATCTATTCAAGGCTATCGACTTTCCAGTAGTCATGTATGGATGTGAGACTTGGACTATAAAGAAAACTGAGCACCAAAGAATTGATGCTTTTGAACTGTGGTGTTGGAGAAGACTCATTTGAAAAGACCCTGATGCTGGGAAAGATTGAGGGCTGGTGTAGAAGGGGATGACAGAGAATGAGATGGTTGGATGGCATCACCGAATCAATGGACATCAGTTTGTTTAGACTGGATGTTGGTGATGGACAGAGAGGCCTGGTGTGCTGCAATCCACGGGATTGCAAACAGTCAAACACAACTAAGAGACTAAACTGAACTGAAGGTTAATGGTTCTAAAGACTGCTTAATCTCAACTCTGTCTTTAAAATCGGGCTTCCCTGGTGTTTCAGATTGTAAAGAATCTGCCTGAAATGCGGGAGACTTGGGTTTGATCCCTGGGTTGGGAATTTCCCCTGAAGGAAGGCATAGCAACCCCCTCTGCATTCTTGCCTGGAAACTTCCCATGGACAAGAGGAGCCTGGCAGGCCACAGTCCCTGGGATTGCAGAGAGGCAGACATGACTGAGAAACTAAGCACAGCACATCATTAAAATTAACTTACCTTATGTTTATTAGGATTTTTCATTGCCCCCATGACTTGGTTAAATATGAAAAAAGCCATGTTGTTGAGCGTATAATCCTAACAAACACCAAATCCAAGCACATTAATATTGTTGTGAATTTCAGTTATCATTTAGTATCAGCTCCTTATTGCAAAATTCAGACTTAAATGGAAGAAAGTAGGGAAAATCACTAGGTCACTCAGGTATGTCTAAATCAAATAAGGTCATAATTGATTTGATTTAAGACTTGACTACAATTCCAAGATTTATTTCTGGTAGGATTCCTGTATAGTCTGCTAATGTGAAGCAATGTTAAGCACTATTAATGTGAGGTAGAAGAAGAGGGAGATCATTATTTTCCAGAGTCAGTGCTGGCTTAGCAGTGTTCAGAGTCACTACAGTCAAACCCTGTGAAGCACTGGATTTGCTGTAGCTGCTGAGAGACTGGCAAGGGCTCTTTCAGGATCATTGGTTCTTGTGGTAATAGGAAAAGCTCCTAGTAGGTTCTTGATATATGTTTATTTAAATTAATTTATTTTAACTGGAGGATAATTACTGTACAATATTGTGTTTGTTTTTGTCATACATAAGCATGAATCAGCTACAGTTATATATGTGTCCCCCCCAGCCTACCCTGAATTTCCCTCCCACCTCCATCCCCATTCAATGGGAATAAAAACAAAACTAAACAAATGGAACCTAATTAAACTGAAACTTTTGCACAATGAAGGAAACTATAAGCAAGGTGAAAAGACAGCCCTCAGAAAGGGAGAAAATAATAGCAAACAAAACAACTGACAAAGAATCTCCAAAATATTCAAGCAGCTCATGCAGCTCTATACAAGAAAACCAAACAATCCAATCAAAAAGTGGTTCTTGGTATTTAAAACAACTTCTGAGGAAGACTCTTGTTGAAATTACTTGATTTGTTGCTACAAGATGAATCCTTCAATAGTTGCTGGTTTCCAATTTCTTTGATCTTTACTCCACCCAACCCATTCAATGGGTGAGATAAGTTTCTAATTCCCTGTATACAAGCTTGTATAATTAGAATACAAAGGTTGCCTCCTTCTCTTGATTGAATCCTTATGCAATATCTAATGTATACTTAACCAAACTATATAAAGACTACTTCAGAGGCATCTTAGGTTTTTATTGTTCTCCTCCACTTCTCGGTATACTTATATAAAATTGCTCATAAGTGTCTACTGGGCTTCTGAAAATAAAATTGTATTTCCTTATATTAAACTCACAATTTTAAATTATAGATAATTTAATTTTTGATCTACAGTCCTTGGCACTGCAGAGTCTCTGCCTAGAATCACCAAATGCTCAGATTCCGTCTATTAAAAGATTAATGAAATATTTATAGTGTCAAGGGCTTCATGCCAACATTAGTAGATCATACCATTTCTGTCCTTTATTGTGCCCATCTTTGCATGAAATGTTCCCTTGCTATCTCTAATTTTCTTCAAGACATCTCTGCTGCTGCTGCTGCTAAGTCACCTCAGTCGTGTCCGACTTTGTGCGACCCCAGAGATGGCAGCCCACCAAGCTCCCCCGTCCCTGGGATTCTCCAGGCAAGAGACCTCCAGTCTTTACCATTCTATTGTTTTCCTCTACATCTTTGCATTGTTCACTTAAGAAGGTTTTCTTATCTCTTCTTGATATTCTTTGGAACAGTGCATTCAGAAGAGTATATTTTTCCTTTTCTCCTTTGCGTTTTTCTTCTCTTCTATTCTGAGCTACTTGTAAGATCTCCTCAGACAATCATTTTGCCTTTTTGCATTTCTTTTTCTTGTGGATGGTTTTGATGGTATATGTACATCAAACCTGTACAATGTTACAAACCTCCATCCATAGTTCTTCAGGCACTCTATCAGATCTAAGCCTTTGAATCTATTTTTTACTTCCACTGTATAGTCATTTGTGATTTTATTTAGGTCATATCTGAATGACCTAGTGATTTTCCCTACTTTCTTCAAGTCTGAATTTTGCAATAAGGAGCTTTTGTTCAGAGCCACAGTCATTAATCATAGCATCCTTTAATCATCAATTATTTTAAAAGATATTTTATCATACAAAAAAGATTTTTTTTTAATAGAGAAACTAACCATTGTTGAACAGGTATTTATCAGGCAGTGTATGAGGGCTTATCTTGCTTAATTTTTAGTAATCCCTTTGAGGTAGTGCTTTATTTTAGAAATAAAATCAGAAATTCTGAAAAGTTAGATAAATTGTTGAAGATTACAAAACAATGTCATGGGAAATTTAAGAAAATTGCTAAACTAAACTTTTTTGAAAAAAACATGCATCTCCCTAAGAATGTAGTTTTTGTTTCTGGGTATGGTATCATATTTTCAGGTTGAAAATATCACTCTAATTTTAATGTGGAGAACAGGTGGAAAGAGGTGGTGGGAAAATATTACTTTCAAGAAGATCAAAATAGGAGAGCTAGTTCAGTGTGCTATACAGCAGACAATTGCAGTTTAGGATAATGCTAATGAAGTGAACTACATATATAAGAAAATCTATATATATTTATACATATATGTATATATATGTGGGTGTGGGGGTGTGTGTGTATCCTAGTGACTCTAAGAGCATGAAAAAATGTTTTTCATTTTTCAGAACAAATTAAATGATCAATAACAAAGTTAATTATCTTTGTTTAATTTGTTTGAATCAAACAAAGAATGCTCAAACTACTGCACAACTGCACTCATCTCACATGCTAGCAAAGTAATATTCAAAATTCTCTAAGCTAGGCTTCAGCAATAGGTAAACTGCAAATTTCCAGGTGTTCTAGCTGGTTTTGGAAAAGGCAGAGGAACCAGAGATCAAATTGGCAATATCTGCTGGATCATTGAAAAAGCAAGGGAATTCCAGAAAAAAACATCAATTTCTGCTTTATTGACTATGCCAAAGCCTTTGACTGTGTGGATCACAATAAACTGTGGAAAATTCTGAAAGAGATGGGAATACCAGACCACCTAACCTGCCTCTTGAGAAACCTGTATGAAGATCAGGAAGAAACAGTTAGAACTGGACATGAAACAACAGACTGGTTCCAAATAGGAAAAGGAGTACATCAAGGCTGTATATTGTCACCCTACTTATTTAACTTCTAGCCAGAGTACATCATGATAAATGCTGGGCTGGATGAAGCACAAGCTGAAATCAAGATTGCTGGAAGAAATATCAATAACCTCAGATATGCAAATGACATCACGCTTATGGTAGAGGGAGAAGAAGAACTAAAGAACCCCTTCATGAAAGTGAAAGAGGAGAGTGAAAACGTTGGCTTAAAGCTCAGCATTCACAAAACTAAGATCATGGCATCTGGTCCCATCACTTAATGGCATATAGATGGGGAAACAGTGGAAACAGTAGCTGACTTTATTTTGGGGGGCTCCAAAATCACTGCAGATTGTGACTGTAGCCATGAAATTAAAAGATGCTACTCCTTGGAAGGAAAGTTATGACCAACCTGGACAGTATATTAAAAAGCAGAGACATTACTTCACCAATAAAGGTCCATCTATTCAAGGCTATCGACTTTCCAGTAGTCATGTATGGATGTGAGACTTGGACTATAAAGAAAACTGAGCACCAAAGAATTGATGCTTTTGAACTGTGGTGTTGGAGAAGACTCATTTGAAAAGACCCTGATGCTGGGAAAGATTGAGGGCTGGTGTAGAAGGGGATGACAGAGAATGAGATGGTTGGATGGCATCACCGAATCAATGGACATCAGTTTGTTTAGACTGGATGTTGGTGATGGACAGAGAGGCCTGGTGTGCTGCAATCCACGGGATTGCAAACAGTCAAACACAACTAAGAGACTAAACTGAACTGAAGGTTAATGGTTCTAAAGACTGCTTAATCTCAACTCTGTCTTTAAAATCGGGCTTCCCTGGTGTTTCAGATTGTAAAGAATCTGCCTGAAATGCGGGAGACTTGGGTTTGATCCCTGGGTTGGGAATTTCCCCTGAAGGAAGGCATAGCAACCCCCTCTGCATTCTTGCCTGGAAACTTCCCATGGACAAGAGGAGCCTGGCAGGCCACAGTCCCTGGGATTGCAGAGAGGCAGACATGACTGAGAAACTAAGCACAGCACATCATTAAAATTAACTTACCTTATGTTTATTAGGATTTTTCATTGCCCCCATGACTTGGTTAAATATGAAAAAAGCCATGTTGTTGAGCGTATAATCCTAACAAACACCAAATCCAAGCACATTAATATTGTTGTGAATTTCAGTTATCATTTAGTATCAGCTCCTTATTGCAAAATTCAGACTTAAATGGAAGAAAGTAGGGAAAATCACTAGGTCACTCAGGTATGTCTAAATCAAATAAGGTCATAATTGATTTGATTTAAGACTTGACTACAATTCCAAGATTTATTTCTGGTAGGATTCCTGTATAGTCTGCTAATGTGAAGCAATGTTAAGCACTATTAATGTGAGGTAGAAGAAGAGGGAGATCATTATTTTCCAGAGTCAGTGCTGGCTTAGCAGTGTTCAGAGTCACTACAGTCAAACCCTGTGAAGCACTGGATTTGCTGTAGCTGCTGAGAGACTGGCAAGGGCTCTTTCAGGATCATTGGTTCTTGTGGTAATAGGAAAAGCTCCTAGTAGGTTCTTGATATATGTTTATTTAAATTAATTTATTTTAACTGGAGGATAATTACTGTACAATATTGTGTTTGTTTTTGTCATACATAAGCATGAATCAGCTACAGTTATATATGTGTCCCCCCCAGCCTACCCTGAATTTCCCTCCCACCTCCATCCCCATTCAATGGGAATAAAAACAAAACTAAACAAATGGAACCTAATTAAACTGAAACTTTTGCACAATGAAGGAAACTATAAGCAAGGTGAAAAGACAGCCCTCAGAAAGGGAGAAAATAATAGCAAACAAAACAACTGACAAAGAATCTCCAAAATATTCAAGCAGCTCATGCAGCTCTATACAAGAAAACCAAACAATCCAATCAAAAAGTGGTTCTTGGTATTTAAAACAACTTCTGAGGAAGACTCTTGTTGAAATTACTTGATTTGTTGCTACAAGATGAATCCTTCAATAGTTGCTGGTTTCCAATTTCTTTGATCTTTACTCCACCCAACCCATTCAATGGGTGAGATAAGTTTCTAATTCCCTGTATACAAGCTTGTATAATTAGAATACAAAGGTTGCCTCCTTCTCTTGATTGAATCCTTATGCAATATCTAATGTATACTTAACCAAACTATATAAAGACTACTTCAGAGGCATCTTAGGTTTTTATTGTTCTCCTCCACTTCTCGGTATACTTATATAAAATTGCTCATAAGTGTCTACTGGGCTTCTGAAAATAAAATTGTATTTCCTTATATTAAACTCACAATTTTAAATTATAGATAATTTAATTTTTGATCTACAGTCCTTGGCACTGCAGAGTCTCTGCCTAGAATCACCAAATGCTCAGATTCCGTCTATTAAAAGATTAATGAAATATTTATAGTGTCAAGGGCTTCATGCCAACATTAGTAGATATAATGGTCATCTGAGTTGAATTTACCCACTCCAGTCCATCTTACTTCACTGAGTCCTAGAATGTCAATGTTCACTCTGAAATCCCTTAGAAGAAATGGAGTAGCCATCTTTTGTTGGAGTGCCCAACTAAAGTGTCCGTAATGCAGTACTTGGATGCAATCTCAAATGCAACAGAATGATTTCTTTTCCTTTCAAAGGCAAACCATTCAACCTCACAGTAATCCAAGTTGATGCCCCGACCAGTACAGTGAAGAAGCAGAAGTTAAACAGTTCTAAGAAGACCTACAAAAACTTCTAGAACTAACACACAAAAAGATGTTGTTTTCATTAAAAGGGACTGGAATGCAAAAGTAGGAAGTCAAGAAACACCTGGAGTAACAGGCAAATTTGGCCTTGGACTACAGAATGAAGCAGGGCAAAGGCTAATAGAGTTTTGTTAAGAGAACGCACTGGTCATAGCAAACACCCTCTTCCAAGTACACAAGAGAAGATTACACGTGGACATCACCAGATGGTCGACACTGAAATCAGATTGATTATATTCTTTGCAGCCAAAGATGGAAAAGCCCTATACAGTCAGCAAAAACAAGACTGGGAGCTGACTGTGGCTCAGATCATAAATTCCTTATTACCAAATTCAGACTGAAATTGTAGAAAGTGGAGAAAACCACTAGGCCATTCAGGTTGACAAACCAAATCCCTTATGACCATACAGTGGAAGTGAGAAATAGATTTAAGGGACTAGATTTGATAGACAGAGTGCCTGATGAACTATGGATGGAGGATTGTGACATTGTACAGGAGACAGGAGTCAAGACTATCCCCAAGAAAAAGAAATGCAAAAAAGCAAAAGCAAAATTGCTGTCTGAGAGGCCTTACAAAAAGCTGTGAAAAGAAGGGAATCCGAAAGCAAAGGAGAAAAGGAATGATATACCCATTTGAATGCAGATTTCCAAAGAATAGCAAGGAGAAATAAGAAAGCCTTCCTCAGCAATCAATGCAAAGAAATAAAAGAAAACAATAGAATAAAAAAGACTAGAGATCTCTTCAAGAAAATTAGAGATGCCAAGAAAACATTTCATGCAAACATGGGCTTGATAAAGGACAGAAATGCTATGGACCTAACAGAAGCAGAAGATAAGAAGAGGTGACAAGAAAACATAGAAGAACTGTACAAAAAAGATCTTCATGATCCAGATAATCACGATGGTGTGATCACTCACATAGAGCCAGACATCCTGGAATGTGAAGTCAACTGGGTCTTAGGAAATATCACTACGAACAAAGCTAGTGGAGGTGATGGAATTCCAGTTGAGCTATTTCAAATCCTAAAAGATGATGATGTGAAGTGTTGCACTCAATATGCCAGCCAATTTGGAAAACTCAGCAGTGGCCACAGGACTGGAAAAGGTCAGTTTTCATTCTAATCCCAAAGAAAGGCAATGCCAAAGAATGCTCAAACTATCACACATTTGCACTCATCTCACATGCTAGTAAAGTAGTGATGCTTAAAATTCTCCGAGCCAGGCTTCAGCAATATGTGAACCATGAACTTCCAGATGTTCAAGCTGGTTTTAGAAAAGGCAGAGGAACCAGAGATCAAATTTCCAACATCTGCTGGGTCATCAAAAAAGCAAGAGAGTTCCAGAAAAATGTCTATTTCTGCTTCATTGACTATGCCAAAGTCTTTGACTGTGTGGATCACAATAAACTGTGGAAAATTCTGAAAGAGATGAGAATACCAGACCACCTGCCCTGCCTCTTGAGAAACCTGTATGCAGGTCAAGAAGCAACAGTTAGAACTGGACATGGAACAACAGACTGGTTCCAAATCGGGAAAGGAATACATCAAGGCTGTGTATTGTCACTCTGCTTATTTAACTTATATGTAGAGTACATCATGAGAAATGCTGGGCTGGAAGAAGCACAAGCTGAAGTCAAGATTGCTGGGAGAAATATCAATAACCTCAGATATGCAGAGGACACCACCCTTATGGCAGAAAGTGAAGAAGAACTAAAGACCCTCTTGATGAAAGTGAAAGAGGAGAGTGAAAAAGTTGGCTTAAAGCTCAACATTCAGAAAGCTAAACTCATGGCATCTGGTCCCATCACTTCATGGCAAATAAATGGGGAAACAGTAGCTGACTTTATTTTTCTGGGCTCCAGAATCACTGCAGATGGTGATTGGAGTCATGAAATTAAAAGATGCTTACTTCTTGAAAGGAAAGTTATGATCAATTTAGACAGCATATTAAAGAGCAGAGACATTACTTTGTCAACAAGGGTCCGTATAGTGAGGGCTATGGTTTTTCAACTGGTCATGTATGGACGTGAGAGTTGAGAAAGCTGAGTGCGGAAGAATTGATGCTTTTGAACTGTGGTGTTGGAGAAGACTCTTGAGATTCCCTCGTACTGCAAGGAGATCCAAGCAGTCCATCCCAAAGGAGATCAGTCCTGGGTGTTCATTGGAAGGACTGATGTTGAACCTGAAGCTCTAGTACTTTGGCCACCTGAAGGAAAGAGCTGACTCATTTGAAAAGATCCTGATGTAGGAAAGATTGAGGGCAGGAGGAGAAGGGGATTACAGAGGATGAGATGGTTGGATGGCATCACCGACTCAATGGACATGGTTTTGGATGGACTCCAGGAGTTGAAGATGGACAGATAGGCCTGGTGTGGTGTGGTTCATAGGGCTGCAAAGAGTCGGGCACAACTGAGCAACTGAACTGAACTGAACTAATAGTATCAAATGAACTGATTTTTATCCAGGGATCTACTATCATGCTACTATCATGTCCATATGGACTGGGGAAGTACAGAAATACGTTTTATGTAAAGTTTTATTTTGTCCTTCCCTCTACTTAGTAAAAGAGTCTCTGAAACCAATATTGGAGAATTAATTGTGTGGAGCCAGTTTTATTATTTTTAACAACCTAAAATTCAAGTAATCCATAGTTCTTGATAACTTTAAAAAATGGGAAACATCTTATTCACTTAAAAGAAAAATGTGAAATGAATTCCATGAAGAAAAAATTACCCAGGGGATATTCTGAATTTTGCAGAATAAAAGACTTGCCCATTTTCCTTTTATTAGCTTTGTAGACATAACTGCAAAATTAACAAACCGTGAAATTCAACACCACACCGAACAGTAACAGATGCCTGACTTTGCAGTTGCTAGAGCAAAAAATCAACGAATATATTTTTAAAAATTGAAGAGAGATCATTTTGCTTCCTTTGAAAATTCAAACATTTGCATGCTTTATCCATGCCCGTTTAGGAAAGATTCATTTTCAATGTACACTCTAGATCATTGGTACAATATAGGAAACATTTCAAAACTTATTGGAGCATTGCCATCATATATTAATTTGTAAATATAACTTGTAGACAACAATGATAATCACAAATACTTTATAGAGTTATAAATACCTTATATTTGTGTGTGTTATTCCAGATCTACTTACAAAGGCTGTTTCTTTAAAAATTTATCTCAAAATTATATCTCTAAGTAAAGTAATATTCTAATAATTAATGGTTTTTCTTTCATACATTCACAGGGTTACCAATATTAATTTTGTGGAGAATTTTATTGCTGCATGTGTTTACAATTCTCTTAGAATGCTTACATTTTGTGTAAAATCTCTTTGAAATTATTGAGATGAAATTTAGTCCATTTATAAATAAACTTCTAACCTAAAAAATAAAATCATACTCTTTGATGAGGGTAGTCAAGTCTTAGGATCTTATATCAAGGACAGGATCAGAGAGGTATAAGAAAATTTATGTGACAATATGGTCAGCAGTATTTCTAAAGTGAAAAATGAATGTATTTATGTATATATTGCTAAATATACAATGATAGTGGGGTGATTAAATACAGTGTATTCATATAAGGAACCACACAGCTGCAAGTATTCATGTTTTGCATTCATGCATGCTCAGTCATGTGCAACTCTTTGCTACCCCATGGACTGTAGCCCATCAGGCACCTCTGTCCATGGAATTTTCCAGGTGAGAATACTGGAGTAGGTTTTCATTTCCTTCTCCAAAGTATCTTCCCAACCCAAGGATCAAATCCAAGTCTCTTGCATATCCTGCTTGGCAGGCAGATTCTTTTCTACTGTGTCACCTAGGTAGAAGGGACTGTTAAATTACATGAAGAAATTGCTTATATTATAATGAGAAATAAAATGACAACTATTTTTTTACATTTATAAAATATCACCTCCCACTCAAGTGCAAAATGCAAATGCACAAACATATATAAAAAATTTGTTACTGGTATATATGTAAGGAAGAATGTTAATGATGGTTATTTCTGAGATGAGAATATAAGTAGGTGTTTTCCTTTATCTCCTTCTTTACATATTTATTTCTAGTTCTTAAAATTTTCTGTGATAAACATCAACAAAAATGTAACACTTGGTCCTGTTTTAGAAACTTAATAGTAGAAGAGAGTTTGACCAGTCAATGACTTGTATAATAAATAAAGTATATTTTATGTGAATTCAGTTTATGTGAATTGTATAACTGACATTATGAGAACAATAGAGGTAATGCACTATGGTAAGGTTTTTTTTTTAATTTATGGTATTAAAATATTTTAAGTATTCAAAATATTATCAATGTTATCACAATATTATCAATAGTTCACATACAGGAGAACTTATAACAAATGTACCTAACCATATATGAAAAGGAGGGTCTGATTTGTGAAAATTTCTCAGAGAAAAAAATGAGCTGAGACAGGAAGGGTCGATAGAATAGATATAAAGCAGAATAAAAGATCATTTTGAACAGACAATAGCTTTAGCTAAGATACAAAACTGGAACAATGAGCATTTGAAGAACTGTAAAGCCCCGGTATTAGAATGGAGATGACTTTGACAGTGTAATTTGAGGTGATCCTGGAAAGACAGGTGGGCCTTGTTTAGGCACGATCTTCTACCACCTGAAGAAAGCTATCCTTTATTGTGGAGACAGTGGGAAGCAAGTTTCTTAGTAAAAACATAGCATTATCACATATTTAAATGGTTATTCTCTGCACTATAGAGACTAGATTGAAGGACCAGGCTTAGCAAATGGATGTTAGAAGATTAGCAATAAATTGAGAATGATGGTAACTTGGACAAGAGTTGTGGCAATAAAGATGGACTGTAATAAGCAGTTTTGTGAGATCTGGGGCTGATGTAGTAGGAGAAATCATGCATGACTCAAGCTTGAGCAACTGGTTAAGTGATGATGGCATTTAATTTAAACTGATCTTTGGATGTGGGGAAGATTTAGAAGAAGATAGTAAATCCAGTTTGACATGTTGAGTTTCTGGTATCTTTTTGATATCTAAGTGGAGATTTTGAATAGATGGTTTGATATTTACAGATGAAGCTCAGAAAACAGTCTAGATTGGAATTTGTATTAATGGAGATGGTCAAATTTCTATGGGCCTGGATGTCTCATCACTTGCCAGTCATATAATGATTTTTATTTTTGTCCTTGGAGAAATGTATGATTCATAAATTAGGAATAAGTGTTAACTAAAATATATAAATATCTATGTTTCTTTCAAATATTATTATAAAGAAAATAATAATTATAATAATGTTAAAATTCTGAAGTTAAGATTTTCATATATATACCTGTATGTGTATATGTTATATGCATATATATAGCATGCATGCATGTATGTATGTATGTATGTATATATATATATATATATAATTAGAAGTAGAGTATAATGCTTCACTTAATTTTCTGTATGAGACAGGTAGATTGTAATAAGACATCAACCATAAATCCAATCCAAATATTAATAGAAGTATGTGATGCCTGGAGATTACCATTTCTGTCTCAAGAATTAACACAAAAATTGATCAAAATGCTGTCCAATTTGAAACAGGTTCCCAGCCTTAGCTCAGACCTTATCTATCAATTACAAATAAATCTCTCTTTGTTCACTTATTTATTAAAATGATCTCAGATAGTTAGTTGCCAAGGATATTTGAAAAGATAGAGGACTGATAGCAGTACTGATATTGTCTAAATGTTGCTTGCCATTTCACTGAAGACAAGTGGTCGGTTTAAAATACAACAAACAAAAAATGTATCTTTTCAAATTCTGAACCATCCTTTACATTATGTTTAAAGCAAACAATGGAGGTTTTGTGTATGTATTAAGGCTTTCAGTTTTTATAAAGAAATCCTTTCAATTGCATTACCTAGGATCCTAGGATATTGGCTATGTATGTATTAAAATGTTCTACTATGAACTAGAAGTTGGTTTAATATACATTTCTTGGACCATAACTTTATCCCTCAAAAGCAGATAGACATAGCTCCACTCTTTCCTAGCTTTAAAGGCAGTTGTGGCAAAGTCTAAGGTCAACTCGTCACTGGCATGCTTTTTTTTTTTTTTTGCCCTAATTGCTTTTGTTCTGTCAAAATATTTCAAAGCCCTATAAGTTCACCTGAATGTCTTCAATTGCTGGTTTTCTGTGTTTATTGAGAAACACTGTATTTCCTTTCTAGCAACATATTCTGTGTCTCTTATGATCACATATAAATTGAAAAAAGAAAAGAAAGTAAAAAATGAAAAACANACATCTAGATGTGTATAAGAGACAGGTCTAAGGTCAACTCAAGTCACTGGCATGCTTTTTTTTTTTTTTTTGCCCTAATTGCTTTTGTTCTGTCAAAATATTTCAAAGCCCTATAAGTTCACCTGAATGTCTTCAATTGCTGGTTTTCTGTGTTTATTGAGAAACACTGTATTTCCTTTCTAGCAACATATTCTGTGTCTCTTATGATCACATGTAAATTGAAAAAAGAAAAGAAAGTAAAAAATGAAAAACAAACTTTCCCTTACTTTGGTTTTGATTTTGTCTAATATCTATCTATCCATCATCTTTTTCTTTACTTTCTTTATTTGAGTTACTGTGATAATTTGCCTTTTCCATCACCACCCCCGACTATATTTTAAGTCTTCTCAGCTATGTCACTTTCCTCCTGATAGTTTATTTGTTTATTTCAGATTTTTATCTGCAAGCCTTTTCTTCATTACTGGGCTTGCTTCTATTCTTTTTTTTTTTAATTATTTTTTATTTATTTTAAAGTCTTATAATGGTTTTATTTTAGTTTAACTATCCTTCAACTTGGATCTTAATCTTTTATATCACATATTATTGTCCTTAAGAACATTTGATCCTTTTAGCCTTTAATGATACTGAGAAAGTATGAAACATTTCTTGTTGAAAATTATGTGTTTCTCTCTGTAAAATGGATACTCATTTGTCTGTATATTTTGCACTGCTTTTTATTTTTAACTCTCAGAGTGTTTCTGTGTGGTTAGTATATTCTTCTCATTATATTTTAAAAGCAGAGATAATTTGTCTGTTTTTAATTTAATTTTGTCTCTCCCGAAATATATCATTGGTGCAGTCTGTTTTGCCTTTACTCTCATTACATATAGCTATTTGTACAGTTACAGTTGATCTTTGAACAACTGAGGATTCAGGGTGCCTATCTTCCATGCAGGGAAAAATTTACACGTACAGTCTGCCCTCCATATCTGAGTTTCCTCTGTATCTGTGCTTAAGCATTTGCAGATTTAACCAACCATAGATCACACAGTAATATTGTATCTACTATTGAAAAAAGTCTATATATAAGTTGACCTGTGCAATTCAAATCTGTATTAAGGGTCAACTGTACTTCAAAAGACCAGCTTGAAGACCATGCACTAATGATATTTTATCTTGTGTTTAATTTATGCAAAGCTGAAGGAAACTAGGTCAAGGATTACAGTACTTTTTATGTTTATTCTAGGCTTCTCTCAACAGCCAGAGTCCCTTGAGATGGGCTTTTGTGTTTTGGAGTGTTCATTAATAGTAGGTGCAATAATAAACCTTTGCTTCTTCCAATGTCAAGCAGTTCATTCCTCAAATTAATCCACCCCCTTTCATCTACCTGTATCATCTTGTTACAGCTAGAATTAGGGAAGTAGATGAAAGTCAGGAATGCTTTAGTTGTGGCCTACTGTTATTTATTTATGTTACCACAAAATAATGCAAACACATCAGCTTGTCCAAAGCCACTCAATCTGTGGAGAGCATGGCTCATTTAAGGAAGTAAATTTCAACGTAGATGGAGATTAGAGGAAAGGGGAGCATGAGTGAAATTGAAATGTTAAAGTTGGGTAGCCAGTCTGGGCAAAGACATATATACACTCAACTCTGGAATATTTGGTAGAGTTTCAGAAGGTAAATGTCATGATGTGATTAGATCTGTGTTTTCAGGAGATATATCTTGCAAGATGGACAATAGATTCACAGTGTTGCTGGTGGAAATAGCCCACAATGATAATCATTTCTNGGGAGGCTGATCAGATGTATCCATGCAGAAGCAGTGGTTGACAGTTGGGTTTAGAGTTTCCCAGGTGGCTCAGTGGTAAAGAATCTGCCAATGTAGGAAACAAAGGTTCCATTCCTGGGTCAGGAAGATCCCCTGAAAAAGGAAATGGCAACCCACACCAGTGTTCTTGCCTGGGAAATCCCATGAATAAAGGAGTCTGGTGGACTACAGTCCATGGGGTCACAAGAGACAGGTACAACTTAGTGACTAAACATCAACAGTTGGGTTTAAGCCAAAAATGGTGCTTTTGCAAAGTGAGTTTAAACAGTGAGAAAAAGGAGAATTAGGAAAGTTTGTGAAAGGAGCATTATTTTGACTGACATAGTATTTTAAGCTGACTAAACGACCAGAGAACACTAAATGGGTGAGAGGCAGCGAAATGCAACACAATTTACAGTTCCTATGGGTTGAGGGGTTGTTGGAGTCTGAATTTTGCAGGATGTGATTCCAAGTGCCAGTCAGCAGTGGTTACAATGGGATACATAAAATTGAAATCATGAAAGGTATGCAGATATTTGAAATGACAAAATCTGGTTAATTTCTTATGTAAAGAATAAGAGCAGTTGGGGAGAAGACTCAAGGATGTGAGTAGTTAGGGTGTTGGAAGCATTATCTGCAAACATAGTGAAATCGTAAGTTAAGACAAGTGACTTGTAAGGAGAATGACAGTGAATTAGAAACTGAAACAATCAATAAATAAGGGTGAATTGGGGCTTCCCAGGTGGCTCAGTAGTAAAGATTCGGCCTACCAATGCAGGGGATGCAGGAGACATTGGTTCGATATCTGGGTTGGGAAGATCCCCTGGAGGAGGAAATGGGAACCCACTCCAATATTTGGAAATCCCATGGACAGAGTAGCCTGGGAGGCTCCAGTCCATTGGGTTGCAAAGAGTTGGACATGACTGAGCATACACGCACATGCAAGGGTGAAGTAGCCAGATACTGAAAAGTGACATTAGTGAGTTTCATAATTGGTAATGTAAAGTAATGATAAAAGTTTTAAAGTTTTTAGGGAAGTCTGGGAGGAAATGGCTTCAGTGAGCTGATGAAGAGCAGGAAAAATATCTATCCTATATCCAGAGTCAGTGGTTCCAGATCTTTTCAGGTGCATGGAGAACAGTCATCACTTGAGAAGACTACAGATATGTTGACCTCTCCAGCAGAGTCTAGCTTAGTCAGCATTGTAATTTTTCTCTGTAAACTTAAAAAAAATATGAGTTAACACTTTCCTCCTTTTCAGTGTTCTTGCCCCTGTCTTCTGTTTTATACCTTCTATACCTTTATATTCTTTTTCTTCTATATCCATTAGCTCCTCTTTCAAAGTTTCTCTCTCTATAAACATTGCGTTTTCCCCTGGGAAAATTACCCGTTTCTGTTCAGTGAATGCCTTTTATCATTCTTGCCCCTGCAGTCCAGCTCATTACTAAAATTTTTATTTTTCCCTACAACAAAAATTTTTGTTTTGAGAATCTATGGTCTGTTATCTTATGGAGGCCCGACTCTCATTTCCTGTTGGCCTGTTTCATGAGCGCCATGTGATTTTCTGGTGTCTCTGGCCTTTCCTGTGGGATGATCTTCATCTGTATTTTTAGAAAGAAGTTAAGGAGTGAAGTATTTTTTTTTAGCAATTACCTACATTCATTATTGCTACAATATTGATGTTAAAATTTTTAATAGTGCTAATTGTTATCGGTTTCCATTGTTTTTTTTTTTTTTTTTTGTCCTTTGTGGGTGAATGTGAAAAGAATTCAGGATAAATCTGAATTCTCTTAAATTTTGAACAACTTTGTGTTTATGTAACATTGGTATTTNTTTTTTTTTTTTTTTGTCCTTTGTGGGTGAATGTGAAAAGAATTCAGGATAAATCTGAATTCTCTTAAATTTTGAACAACTTTGTGTTTATGTAACATTGGTATTTTTTTTCCTGTAGTAAAGCTCTGAAGATTTCATTATATCTTAAACTTATAAACCACAAAAGACATAATATAGGAAAAACGTGTCCCTACATACACATATAATACCACATTTCATTTTGTAAACAAAGTGGGAAACTAAAAATTGTATATAGAACTAGCTACAAGAAAATATATTTTCCATTGGATTTACCATTGAGAATGAAAATAAAGAGAGATCAGTAAAAGCACTAAAATGCTAAATCCTGAATTCTACGAATATATAGGAGCACAACAAATGAACATCTCTCATGTCTTCTTAAACATAATGTTATTTACAAACCACATAATGCACATAAAATAGCTCTAACAGTAGTAAATATGCATTATCATTCTAAATCAAACCATAACTAATGACACTCAGTGAAAGGTTTAGTTTATACCGAGACTAGGTGTCTTGCTAATGAAAAGCTATTTAAGTGCTAAAATCAATTGACTATATAATACCATGTTTTCTGATGGGAATAGTGCACAAAAGATGCCTGGAAGTAGTTTGTTACAATGGCTAAATGAGATTCTACCTTTGGTTATTATCAACCCATGCATTCATCATTATAAACCACTTCATTTTTATTTTATTATATTGACTTACCTTAGCACCCAAGACAGTTTGTACT
The DNA here is from genome assembly GCA_006410675.1 of Oreotragus oreotragus. Classification (NCBI taxonomy): domain Eukaryota; kingdom Metazoa; phylum Chordata; class Mammalia; order Artiodactyla; family Bovidae; genus Oreotragus; species Oreotragus oreotragus. Next base: position 147,507 of record SJYX01006991.1, read on the forward strand.
CCTACAAAATTCAGAAAACATTGATTTACTTAAATTATTCAATACTTTACTGTATGGCTATTATGTCATTTAACATTTTAGACAAATCAATACAATTTTTTTAATTGCCTGTCACATACCTAAGATATCACAAGTGTGTTTTGTTGCAATCATTAATTTGCACTATGTTGATGACAGTTTTATAAATTAACTACTTTAAAACAATAAAGTAGCATCTGTGGGGGGGGGAAGTGCTAGGATATGAAATGAATAATTTAAACTAGTTGGAATATATAACACTGAAGAATCCTTTGTTAAGGTTATAATTCCATTTCTTGAATTTTTAAAAGGTATACATACTGCTATTTTCTGTGGACATTGCATATGAATTTTTTCTTTAAATACTACATAAGCATAATGGATGAGATAGTAGATAAACTCAATGCAGTGTTTTCTATTTTGAGAAATGTGCTGTACATAATTTTACCTGCATGGTAGAGGAATAATTGTAATTGTGAAGAAAGATATACCTCAAGTGACAGTTTGCTATTTTTGTATATTAGAGACCAAAGAAGCTGATACTTAAAATGGCGAAATGAACATATGCAGCAAGATGATTATCTAAATGTATTATGTGAACTTGCTTGTCATTTATCTGATCATTTTGGAAAGAATTACTGTGAGTGTTGGACTCTTTCTTCTACCTAGAAAATAAGGCATATATGGGCAAAGATTTATGCCTGTTTTACTTATTTGCTATATATGTAATACTTTTGACATTCCTGACATATAAAAGGTAATCAGTAAATATTTGTTGAATAAGCAATGAGTTAAAAAGTATAATTTTTGTTGTTTTATTTATTTTGGTTTCTTACACAAACCACTTGAGGAACCTACACTTGTATCTTGCTAATATCTTAAATAACTACTGACTTAAATAAAATATATGCAACATAAAGATAAATGTGAAGTTTAAGTGGACACTGTGATAATATTGCATTGAACTTAGAGTACGTGCATACTAAGTCACTTAATTGTGTCCAACTTTTTGCAACTCTATGGGCTGTAGCCCACCAGGCTCCTCTATACATGGGATTCTCCAGCAAGAATACTGGAGTGGATTGCCATGACCTCCTCCAGAGGGATCTTCCCAACTGAGGGATTGAAACTGCATCTCTTACGCTGTCTCTTATACACATCTAGATGTGTATAAGAGACAGCATTAGCTCANCCAGCAAGAATACTGGAGTGGATTGCCATGACCTCCTCCAGAGGGATCTTCCCAACTGAGGGATTGAAACTGCATCTCTTACGTTTCAGAAGAAATATCGGCAGGGGGTTCTTTAACCACTTGTGCCATCCGGGAAGCCCCGAGTCTAGAGTAATTATTGCTGAATTATCACCTGTATATTATAGAATAACAGGAATATATATGTATACAGCAGAGCCCTAGGAACAAAATAAGTCACTGAAAGTCATAGTAACCAGAAGTTAACATGATAAACACTACTGGTATTTTGGAGGATCATTTTACATATGTATATAAGTTACTGTGATCCAGTGACTTTCCTGTCAGTTCTATTATTATCAAGTATTAGAATATATTTATTATTACTTAGTTTAAGAACAGGAATATTGTGTTTTTGAAGGGTTTATACTGTATGAATGAGTGTGCTGTTATAAATACCATAATTATTTACTTACTGATTTTTATGCTATGTATAAGGCATCTACTGTGATCCAGAAACAGTTGTATATAATTTCTTGAAGAACTTTACTTCTGGGAAAGAAAAATACAAATGAACTTTTAAAACAAAAGTGTGTTGAAAGTCATAAACTACAGGAAGAAAGTAGAGTAGGAATATAAACTATTTTAATGTTCCTAAAACCATATATGGTAAAGGACTATTTCCCCTAATGTGTCATAAGCAAATACTTTTGAAAAATCCAACAAAAATGAAATTCTAAACAATGAACATAAAACATATAAAACATGTCATAAATTATAATTATTAGATTTAACAGAGATAAAAGTGTATTTCAATAGATACATCAAAATAAGTGTGGCATAAAAAATAAGTTACAAAAAAAAGTGCCTGTTGATCGTTGAAAGCACACTGAAGGTAAGTTAAAATCGACTTATGAATGGCCTTGTCAATCATTTCAATTACATTCATAAGTAGATATACGCTGAAGCTTCTCCACTCTCTGATGTTTCTAGATTACATATAAAATGGTGGTATTCTGCTAATCATGTTTTGCAAAAAATACTAGTTTAATAAATTGTAATGAAATATATTTTTAAATTTTATCATTTAACATTATTAAAGAAGAAATTGAAATGTGCATTTTAGCCTCAGTTTGGAGATGGTGACACAAGCTTCACTAGAATTTTTTTTTCCTGAAATGATATAATTCTTCCATGTAATATTATTAAACTAAATAGTAATATTATTAAACCAAATAGCAATGTTGGAAAGAACTCTGAAATTATCTGTTCTGGCTTCATTAGTATAGAAGTCAGTTTTCTTGCTAAAACTTGCTAGAGCATGAAAACTAATGTTATTTGCAGAGATTTACTGGCTAGTGACCTGGGTTTAGTCTCTCGGTCGGGAAGATCTCCTGGAGAAGGAAATGGCAACCCACTCCAGTACTCTTGCCTGGAAAACCTGATGGATGGAGGAACCTGGTAGGCTACAGTCCATGGGGTCGCAGAGTCATACATGAGTGAGCGACTTCACTTTCTTTCTTTCTTCTGGCTAGTGAAGCAATGAAATCATCCAAATTTAATCAGCCCTTACACCCAAAATATTAAACAAAATAAATTAACAATAAGAGGATTATTAAAATACTTGAATAAAAATGTTGGCAAAAGCAGTTGTATGGTACTTTATGTATAAACGTTGGAGTTTTACAGTGCTTTGTTCTTGTAAAGTAGCACTTTGATTTTCTCAGACCAACATATTACCATGTAAACATATATATACCTTTGCCCTGACATTTGTGAAAAACAGCACTGAGCATGATGATTAGAAATGTCAGGTGAATCTGCTGTAAGAAGGAAGTTCATGAGATACTTTGCAATGGCGCTATACCTGGCCATAGTCAGGAGATGGACAAAAATATGAAAGAACAATTTTGAGCAAGTAAAGCCAGTAAAATGTCTTTTAAATTGTAGCTTAAATGTACACGTGTTGTGAATATAGGTATTTGTCTTCATTACCTTGGGCTTCTCTGGTGATTCAGTGGTAAATAATCCACCTGCAATGGAGGAGACTCAGGTTTGATCCCTAGGTGGGGAAGATCCCCTGGAGTAGTAAATGGCTACCTACTCCAATATTCTTGCCTGGAAAACGCCATGAAGAGAGGTCAAAAAAGAGTCAGATAGGACATATCTACTGAACAGCAACAAAAAATTCATTATTTTACCATAATGGTTATATGGAGTAAGAAATCCTTTTAATTTTTTTTAAAATCCATTGCCAGCAAACACAGCTGTCAGTGAGCGGTATAACTAAGAGGGGTGAGATGTGAATTGGACTTTAAGTTATGTGTAAGGATACGTTTTAATAGCAGTAGCTTGTACCAAATTAAGACTATCACCACACCAACATGTAAATCAAACACTACTTTCTTATTTAATAAGAAAGATGTGGCATGAAAAAATTAGTCACATAAACTAAATAAGTTGTCACATTATTAAAATCAATTTTTCTCCTATTAGGTAGTAACATAAAACTGATTTAAAACAAATGTTAATTCAAACTAAAGTATGACATTTTTCAAGGGAAAAAGTTCAGTTGTGAGTTTTCAAGTACAGAACAAACTTCAGTGTTTCTGAAAAGTCTAGTTTGATCTCAACTCTTTAAAGATGTGAACTGGACATTGAGACTTGCTAATCTGCCTCATATCTTTGGTGTTTTTTTTTTTTTTTAATGATTTTGATCCTTCCATACACAGAACGAATGCACAGCCTTTTTTAATGGCAGATGAGGTCCAAGGGTACAAAGGAAAATTAGAAATTTGGAAGAAAAACATTCCTAGGAATTATTAGGAGATATTTCATAATGTAATGACACTTAGCAGTAAAAAGTCGGACATGACTGAGCGACTGAACTGAACTGAGCAGTGAAATAGCTCATAATCTTAGTTGAAAGGCATCATTAATTAGATCTACCAATAAGACAAGTTATGTGGAAACATATAAGAGAATGGAGAAATTTCAGGGTAAATCTGCTCATCATAATGCATTCAAATTTTGTGCTGTAATTGTCATTCTATAGAGAAATCAAAGTTATATTTGCTAATAATATCTACTCAAAATATTGTCTTCCTGACTTCTAAGTCATTCTGGCTATACTAATATCTTATAGGCATATTCTTTAATATTTTTTACATTGTTTAATTTATTGGGTATATACTAAAGATGTTGTTGTTTTTATCATATTATATGTCTTTACAGTTTTTGCCTTATTAATACAGCTCTTTCCCATTACATGTGATGTATTGTTACACTTGTTCCCACTGCACACCATTTGTTCATTCCTCTACCCAGAGTTCTCCACAACCCTTTGCTGTGGTAATCACTGTTTATATTTTACATATTAGGTCAAGTGTTTCCTTAGTGAGGCATAATTAAAATGAAGTGAATTCTATTTTCATCCCCCAGACATCCTACCTTGTATCTTTTTGTAGCACTTATTCCTATTTCAAATTATATATCTATAATGTATTATTTATAGTCAACAATAAATTTAGGGATCATGTTTCATTCATCATCATTTATCCAGTTTTTGACATGCTAGTGAAACACAGGCAGTCTTTAATGATTACATGTTTAATGAATATTTGGATATTATTACCAGTAATTACATATATCAAATATATAACTAAATGCTTTTCAGACTTTGCATGGAGCCCACCTTTCTCAGTCTCTCAACTAGATGATTTAAATAATTTTGTTACTGTGTTTCTGTTTGCATTTGATCCACTGGAATCAATTTTGCTTGCAACAAAATTCTCTTTTAAAAAAGAAAACCAAATTAATTTACTTTCCTCTGCAAATTTTCATATTAAAGGTAATTGGAAGGACTGATAAGGCCATTGATAAGTTGATCACAGTCTAATTCTCAGAAAAAATTTATTGCCACCTTTCTTCAGGCTTACTATTTCATGACTACTTGTTTTCTAGCATTTTCTTATACACACCAACGTTTATTTCTTCCTAGAAGAAGTAACGGGTAGTTCAGGCCAAACTGATGGAAAAAATAAAACATTCAGTGATTCACATCAAATATAAATTAATTTCTCTCTCATGTAACAGATTCAGTTCAGTTCAGTCTCTCTGCCCTGCCCGACTCTTTGTGGCCCCATGGTCTGCAGCATGCCAGGCCTCCCTATCCATGGCCACTCCTGGAATTTACTCAAACTCATGTCCGTTGAGTCGATGATGCCATCCAGCCATCTCATCCTCTATCGGCCCTTCTCCTCCTGCCATCAGTTGTTCCCAGCATCAGGGGCTTTTCAAAGGAGTCAGCTCATCCCATCAGGTGCTCAAAGTTTTGGAGTTTCAGCTTCAGCATCAGTCCTTCCAATGAATATTCAGGACTGATCTCCTTTAGGTTGGACTGGTTTGATCTTATAGTCCAAGGGACTCTCAAAAGTCTTCTCCAACAAACACCACAGTTAAAAAGCATCAATTCTTTGGTGCTCAGCTTTCTTTATAGTCCAACTCTCACATCCATACATGACTACTGGAAAAACCGTAGCTTTGATTAGACGGACCTTTGTTGGCAAAGTGATGCCTCTGCTTTATATTATGCATCTAGGTTGGTCATAACTTTTCTTCCAAGGAGTAAGCGTCTTTTAATTTCATGACTGTAATCACTATCTGCAGTGATTTTGGAGCCCCCCAAAATAAAGTCTGTCACTGTTTCCGTTGTTTCCCCATCTATTTGCCATGAAGTGATGGGACCAGATGCCATGATCTTAGTTTTCTGAATGTTGAGTTGTAAGCCAACTTTTTCTCTCTCCTCTTTCACTTTCATCAAGAGGCTCTTTAGTTCTTCTTCGGTTTCTGCCATAAGGGTGCTGTCATCTGCATATCTGATGATGTACTCTGCATGTAAGTTAAATAAGCAGGGTGACAATATACAGCTTTGATGTACTCCTTTCCCTATTTGGAACCAGTCTGTTGTTCCATGTAACAGATTAGGGTAGGCAAAGGATCCTTCCAGCTTGCTGATCTCATAGCTTCCTAGAGTTTGGTCTTTGTTTGCATTGCTTAAACTAGCTATCAGCATCACTTACAAGTTTCAGCCCACAGGAAGAAGAAATCATGGACGATATCCTTACAGGTCATGACCTGTGAATTAAACCTATATCCATTCATAGTCCATAGTTGCTCATTTCACAGGGTCTGCTGTAATAGTGTGGGAAATGTGGATATGTGTCCTGCTTAAACTTACAGGAAGAAGGTGTTTGTTTGTTTGTTTGTTTTTCAATTAAAAGGAAGGAGAAAAAGAATTCTAGGGAAAAGTATCTGGCTTGGTTACAAGGTTATAGCATTTGATTTTAAAATACTTAGTTCCAAGTTACCCATTCAGGTTTCAACTAATATGAATCTCTTTAGATAAATTTAGCAACAAAGTGTACATGTTCTCCATCATTACTCATAGTTTTTCATTGCACTCACCACTACCTGAAAATACCTTGTCCAATTATTAGTTTGCTTTCCCATTTCTATGTTTAAGTGTCCTGTTTTATTTGTTTTTCCATCAAAATAAATATAAGTGAGTTCCTTGAGAATAGGAATTTTGTCTGTGTAATGCTCTATGTCTATGCTTTCTCCATTTAGAAGAAACCTGTTGCATAATTCTCAAAAAATGATGCAATGAGTTAGTAAAACAACAATTTTATGACATGTGAACAAAATATTCATTTTTCTCTTTCATGCTTACATTAGACAGAGATGTATATAATAGTAGTTAAATATGTAATATAGTATGCTAATGTAACCCATAGAATCAGAAGCAATTCAGTCTATGTTTTAAATATATTTTCATTTTTATGTATACATTAATCATAATCAGTTCTTTAGTAAAGAAATATAATTCATAACAATATATTCTCTTAACACAACACTATATCTCAACTTATTTCTATATGATGTAAAAAATTATCTAAGAACTTCTAAATATTTCTCCCACAAGGTCACATGATTACTGTATAATGTGCATTTCCATTATCAATAGCACAGTTATTGTATAAATAAATGTATCAACATCTATAACAGTGCATTTAAATAAAGGTAGTGATGGCTATCATAGAACTGAAATTTAGGCTAAGGATGCTGCATATAAGGTATGATTTTTTAGTAGTTTTTGAAGGAGAAACACATTGTATGTAGAAGAAGAGCACTTTAGAAAATAGAATACTACTTGTAATTTCTGGAAGTACAAATGAACTGCCTAATGTAGCTTCGGATGATCAAGGAGAATCAGTTGTTGATGGGCTTGAAAACATTTTTCTTTGAAATGTCTTTTTCAAAAGCACAGCTACTTTTGTTCTATCAACTTCGCAATTTACAAAGTCTAGACTTTGATCCTAAAATATGATATTTCATCACTAGTATCACCCTGTGTTTCTGGTTAACTCTTTTAATTTTTTTGTTTGTCAAGGGCAAACTGAACATTAATTAATTTGATTTGTGTTAACATTATCTCTAAATAATTGGATTTGTTATGATCCCATTACCAGATTCCCTTACATAAGACAATCTCATTAACAGGGGCCTGAGATGTCACTTTAAATACATTTGGTAACAGAGATACAGACATAAACTCATTATATGATACACTCTCCATTCTTAAACTGATGAGGTTTGCTCTTGTTGTTTGAAAGCAATATGCCTGTAATCTAGTATTTCTGGAGAGGATAAAGAAAATTATTCTCTAAGAGAAATGGTCTAAAAAGAGAAGGAAAGAGAAGAGGAAGGAAGCAAGCAAGCAAAGAGAAAAAGCAAAGATATACATTATTCCTAATCACATTGCACAAAAAGATAAGTTGTAGAAACATTTATGCATGCTTTTATTAACCTCAGAGAGCTGTTTATTATCATTCAATGTAACTAAATTTGTTTAAGATATAAAAATATACTTTTAAATTTCTTATCATTTCTATTGAGACTAGTCTTATCCCTCCAAAAATTAATATGAGATGTACATTTCTTATTTGGATTTTGGATAAGAAATTAGCAGTACACTTAGTCTGCTGAATACATTTGGTTAGTAAATCTAAGATCCTGCCTCACTTTAGTACCCTCTTCTTACTGAAATAGGTGATTGGGGGGAAATGGAGGTGGCAAGAACTCAGGCAACCAGAAAACAATACTACTTTTTTTGCTCTATGTTACACTGGCAATGATCCAAACTGAAGTGCTGTAGGCAAATTACAAGCAGTTTTCCTGGCTTTTCTTTCTTCTGTTTCCAAGCAGTAAAGAGTCTGCATTTCTTTGCCTTGGAAACTTACGGGGTAGAAGGCAAGAAGTACATGAAGATTAGGGTTTTTTTTTTTTTTTAATCCATTTTTAAAAAAATTTATTTATTTTTTTTACACGAACTCCCAAACATGAACCCCTCTCCCACCTCCCACCCCACATCATCCCTCCAGTATCCATTTTTTAAATACATAAATTTTGTTTATAAAAATAGTACTGTAATTGAGGACAGCAGTTTCTGCCTCACCCCTTCATATCTATGATTTTTACTCTCCAGAGGCACACCTATGCAATTCGTTCATCTGTTTCTTCTTGCATGTTTCATTGTATTTCTGATTACTGTTATAGTCTATTGCCATTTCTGGGTATTTCTATTTGTAAAACAGTTGACTGCTTACCATGAAAGATGAGAATATAACCTTCTTATTCAATGTCCTCCTACCCATTCCTCTTACCTTATACTCTTCCCAGTCCTCTTGTGTCTCAATTTCTGGTGCAGTATTTAGTGATTACATTTTTATGGGTATAAATGTTAATTAAAGTGATTCTCATCATTTACTGTGATTACATTTCCCTTTTAGGACAACCTTTTGGTTTTCTTGGTGCTAATAATTACCTCACCTGGGTATGGGTGCATTGTCTTTCTACCTTGCTGATTGATTAACCCAGACTTTCTAAGAGAACTATAAAACTCTTCTCAAAATGTTCAAATATGTAGTTAGGTAAACTACCAATTCTATTCTTTTTTCCTTAAACTCACTGTTCCTGAAACACTCTTGTCTTCTACTTGCAGTTTAAGTGGGTTGATTTTTAGACCCACAAAACAGCTGTTGTCATGGAACTTATTTTTACCATGCTAATAGGACTGTCTCTTATACATGGGTATGGGTGCATTGTCTTTCTACCTTGCTGATTGATTAACCCAGACTTTCTAAGAGAACTATAAAACTCTTCTCAAAATGTTCAAATATGTAGTTAGGTAAACTACCAATTCTATTCTTTTTTCCTTAAACTCACTGTTCCTGAAACACTCTTGTCTTCTACTTGCAGTTTAAGTGGGTTGATTTTTAGACCCACAAAACAGCTGTTGTCATGGAACTTATTTTTACCATGACAATAGGAAGTCTTATGCCTTCTTCATATCTTGAATACTTGTTTCCTGGTTTCCACATTATTTCCATTTCATGGTTAACTTTTATAATTTGTGTGAAACATACTCTCCAGTAGCTTCTTGGGAAAAAAAAATGAATAAAGGTAAACATTTTGAGACCTTGCTCTCCTTAAATGGTATTTTTATCCTTTGATATTTTGATTAACACTGATTATATATATTTTGGTTAAAATATTGAATCAACTGATATTTTTGTCAAAAATACAGGTATTTGCTATTAGTTTTATGACATTCACTTGGATATGCTGCCAATATTATTTTAATAATTTCCCCACCTCCTGTTTTATTTCTTTGTGTTATCAGTGTGCTTATCAAAAAAATAAACTATGTACTCATTATCAGATTTGGTTGCCATTGAAAGACTCTGAATAATAATGCCTTAAGTCAAACAGAAATATTTCTCTCTTTAGATACCTGTCTAAACCGTCATTTGTGGGTTGGCATGATACTACAGTATTAGATATTTATTTTATCCACTCTTATTTCCCTATCACTTTCGTCACATGGCTTCTGTTTTATTGTTTATCATGGTTGGGACAGCCCCTTGAGCACATGCAGACTAGCAAGAAGAGGTGAAGAGGAAATGGAGGATTCTTTTCTTTTAACAGCAGTGACAAGAAGTCACACATTACCAATAACTTCATACCTCATAGGCCAGATAATATGGTTCTTTTTGTTTTCTGAGTGCCCCTTTTGCATAGCATTGTGATTTTTTTTTCAAGAATGCATTTTCTGTTTTTAATATCTTAAGATCTACTTGAAATTTCCACCTAAAAGTTCTGCCTGTTTCTTCTGGGTTATTTTTGCTATTGGTATGGGCACATATATGGTGATCCTTGGATGTGTGTGCATGCTCAGTCATGTCCAACTCTTTGCAACCAAGTGGCCTATAGCCCACCAGGCTCTTTTGTCCATGGGATTTTCCAGGCAAAAATACTGGAGTGGTAGCCATTTTCTTCTCCTGGATAGCTATAATTAAAAGGAGGAAATTGGAGGCATTTTCTGGATAGGTCTCATAGAATAAAGAATTTTATATGATAATTAGTAAGAGAAGCTGTAACTCCACTGGGAAGTCCTGAACTGTCATTATCTTTTTACATTTGGTCTGTCTACTATCCAAAAATAATCCTGATAAATATGTGGAGGAAGAGAGCAGAGGGGTGTCACCATGCATTGTGTAGATATGCATTTATCTTTAGTTTCATCCCTCTGCTATGTATCATGCTTTGATTCTGGAGTTTTACTGATCCAACCTTCTAGACTCAGTCAGGAAGAAATAGAAAGTCTGAATTTAACAATAATCACTATGGAGATTGAATTAGTAATGAAAAAGATCCCATCAATTAAAAGCCCAAGACTGGCTATTTCACTGCTGAGTTATAGAATGTTAAAAGAAGATGAATACCAATTCATCTTAAACTCTTCCAAAAATGTAGAGAAGAGAGAACTCTCCCAAACTCATTTTATAAGGTCAGCATTACTCTGCTACAGGATAAGGACCGTATAAGAAAAGAGAAATATGTAAAGGCTAAATAGATGAATACAGATGCAGAAATTCTCACAAAAATTAAACTGAAATCAACAGGAAATTAAAAGTTCATGTACACCCATGGCAGATTCATGTCAATGTATGCCAAAACCAATAGAGTACTGTAAAGTAAAATAAAGTAAAATGGAAGCTCTAAAAAAAAAATAATAAAAAAATAAAGTTCATAGACTGTGATTAAATGAGATTTATCCCTATCATAAAAAGATAGTTCATCATATTTAGGTCAATTAATATACCATATTGATAGAATGAAATGTAAAAATAATATGATCATTTCAATAGATGCATAAAAAGCATTTAATAAAATTCAACATCCATTTATATTAAAAACTCTCAACAAATTGAGTATAGAAAGGACATGCTTCAATATACTGAAGGCCACATATGACAAGCCCATAGCTAACATTGTACACCATGGTGACAGGATGAAAGCGAAGATCAAAAACCAGACAAGAATGCCTACTGTCATCACTCTTAGTCAACATAGTACCAGACAACCTAGACTGAGCAATTAAGCAAGAAAAAGGAATAAAAGACATAAATCAAGAAGTAAAATTTCCTCACTTTATAGATGATATTGTCTTATCTTTGCTGTTCAGTCATTCATGTCCAACTCTTTGTGACCCCACGGAATGCAGCACTTGAGGTTCCCCTGTCCTTTCAGTTCAGTAGCTCAGTCGTGTCTGACTCTTTGCGACCCCATGAATCACAGCACGCCAGGCCTCCCTGTCCATCACCAACGCCTGGAGTTCACTCAGACTCACGTCCATCGAGTCTGTGATGCCATCCAGCCATCTCATCCTCGGTGATCCCCTTCTCCTCCTGCCCCCAATCCCTCCCAGCATCAGAGTCTTTTCCAATGAGTCAACTCTTCACATGAGGTGGCCAAAGTACTGGAGTTTCAGCTTTAGCATCATTCCTTCCAAAGAAATCCCAGGGCTGATCTCCTTTAGAAAGGACTTGTTGGATCTCTTTGCAGTCCAAGGGACTCTCAAGAGTCTTCTCCAACACCACAGTTCAAAAGCATCAATTCTTTGGCGCTCAGCCTNATCTTGGGGCAGCATTCCAAGAAAGTGAAAATAGAATCTGTGCGACTTCTAAAGGCCTAGGCTAAGTACTCCATCAAATTTGTTTCCTCTGAATTTTGTTTATCAAAGGAAGTCACAAGTCCTAATTCAAGAGAATGGAGAACTAGGTTCTACTTCTTTACGGGAGAGGAAAAAATGTAGCAAAATCTCATTGAAGAAATATGTACTCATAAGAATGGGGCAGACATGTGTCTGAAAGTATAGTCCAGATAATAGAAATGAAAAGCAAAATATGACAATAACATGAACTACTGAATGCTGAAGAACTGAGCTAGTCTGGCTGGCCTTATGTGAAAATTTGCTTGTGAAAAATTTTTGAGGTATATAAAGTATTCACTTGTGGAGTTTCTAGAAAGACACCTTCCAGTACAATTATATTGTGAGACACAGAGAGCCAAACATAAAATTTAAATTTTTTTTTAATGTAGCAAGAAATAAGTAAAATAAGTATTTTATTTGACTCTGTATTAATATTGATATATAATTATTTAAATGAGCAATCAGTGCTTTTAAAACATTTGAAACATTTTACATTATTTTGTGTACTAAGTATTTTAAAGAAGGTGTGATTTTTAATCACAGAGCATTTCAGTCCAGATTAGATATCTTTCACATGTACAGAAGACAAATATAATTAATGGTCAATCTGTTGGACAGTTCAGCCATATGATGTTGGGTTTAAGATTTTTTAATTTGATGACTTTAGAAATATATTATTTGTAACTAGTAAGAGTGGAAGGATATGAGCCTGGTATGATTGTATCCATGAGATTCTAATTCTAACTAAGGCACTAATGTGTATTTATAAAAGTTATTAATGACTATCATTATTTCCTCATCAAATACTAAGGGCATTGCCCAATGTTTATATTAATGTGCTCTGGACCTCTGATAATATATAATCTTATTATTCTTAAGCAAAGTCTATAAAAATGACTTTGTTTCACTGTGTAAAATGGATATAAATTTGAAGTATAGAGCAACGTTGTGAAAAACTAAAGTATTGTGATTTTGGAGCCCAAAAAAATAAAGTCTGACACTGTTTCCACTGTTTCCCCATCTATTTCCCAGGAATTGATCGGACCGGATGCCATGATCTTCGTTTTCTGAATGTTGAGCAGCGAAAACAAGACCATCAATTAGGAAATGACAGAATGAGGAGAAAGTACTGAATACATAGAGAAAGGGAAGCCAAACCTCATGGAGGGACCAAGGGGATACCTATTAAAAGACTTAGTGACTGAAAAAGAAACAGAAAACTGTTATCATCGCTTCTCGGCCTTTTGGCTAAGATCAAACTGTTATCAGAAAGAGTGACTTTTAAATTCAGAGAAACTGAGTTTCTCTACAGTGATCATATGAAAACCTTGAGAGAACATGGAGACTTTTCTCTTTGGAAGAAGATTTGGGGAAAAATTAGCTCAATGACTAGCTAAAGGGAAGGCAAACCTCATGGAGGGACCAAAGGGATACCTATTAAAAGACTTAGTGACTGAAAAAGAAACAGAAAACTGTTATCATCGCTTCTCGGCCTTTTGGCTAAGATCAAACTGTTATCAGAAAGAGTGACTTTTAAATTCAGAGAAACTGAGTTTCTCTACAGTGATCATATGAAAACCTTGAGAGAACATGGAGACTTTTCTCTTTGGAAGAAGATTTGGGGAAAAATTAGCTCAATGACTAGCTTTGGGGTCAAAAAAAAAAAATCAAACTATCATGAATGAAAGAGAAAGAAAGCAGGCTAGTGTAAGCTGAAGGAAAGTTAAGAAATTTTTGAGAAAAGAAAAGGGATATCAAATTCAAAAGCTATAAGAAATCAAGGAAGCTAAGAATTAAAGGAAAACAAGCTGGTTGTGTAATTAAGAAATAGTTCGGAGAAGGCGATGGCACCCCACTCCAGTACTCTTGCCTGGAAAATCCTATGGACAGAGGAGCCTGGTAGGCTGCAGTCCATGGGGTCACAAAGAGTCGGACATGACTGAGCGACTTCACTTTTACTTTTCACTTTGGTGATATTTAAAGCAAATACATCAGTAACATGAGGCCCAGAAAGCAATCTGTTAATTTTGTTGGGGAAGAAAGGAAGCAATGACTATAAATAATTTCTTAAGAATTTTTATACTGGAGCTAAGTAAGACTGAAAAATACTTATTGATCCATGGTCAAAAGAAGGAGGAAAAATCATCTCAAAACGTCTTTAAAAAATTAAAATGCTAAAGCACATGCTAAATTATAAATTGGGGAAAATCTCATAGATGGAGAAGATATTAGCAAAGTGAATCAACTAAGAAGGTGATAAAAAATGCAAAATAATACTTTCCATTACAGTGCGATCCTCAGCAGTGATACCAGATTTTTAGATTGCATACTCTCAGAAATGTGGTCTGTTTTCTCCTTTTTTTTACTTACCATGATCCATTACTTTTTATCTAACTCCTCTTATACCCTATCACTCAAATATAGATGCACAGATTGAAAGTAATGTGTTGATAAATTGAACATTGCCCTCATCCCAAAACCAATCCCAAAACCCTTGTACTAAGTAGATAGACATTTAGGAGTCATGTTTCTTGGGGTGAGGGGGAATCTGGGAAGTAAAGTTTGCATTTTTGTTACGCAGGTGGTAGCTGTGTTTGCACTCACCATCACTTTAAACACTGCACTCTAAAGACCACCAATGAGACCACTAAGAAAGTGAAAGTGAAGTCGCTGAGTCCTGTCCAGCTCTTTGCGACTACCATGCTCCTCCTTCCATGGGATTTTCTAGGCAAGAGTACTGGAGTGGATTGCCATTTCCTTCTCCAGGGGATCTTCCTGACCCAGGGATTGAACTCGGGTCTCCCCAGTTGTAGGCAGATGCTTTACCCTCTGAGCCACCAGGGAAGTTGAGACTACTAAGGAATAGATAAATATAACGTTTTTTAGCATGAATTCCACTTTCCCTGACACAGGAATGGATACAGTGTTGGAGAGAAAAGGAGTCTTAGCAGTGTTACTTTTTTCACCTCCCTCACCCTACTGTATGCTACTTATCACACACATAGGTACTGAACGGTACAGATGTAAAAAGGAGGAGAGTGAAAAAGCAGCTTAAAACTCAATATCCAAAAAACTAAGATCATAGCATCTGGTCCCATCACTTCATGGCAAATAGATGGGGAAACAATGGAAATAGTGAATGCATTTATTTTCTTGGGCTCCAAAATTGCTGCAGATGGTGACTGAAGCCATGAAATTAAAAGATGCTTGCTCCTTGGAAGGAAGCGATGACAAACCTACACCAAGTATTAAAAAGCATAGACATCACTTTGTCAACAAAAGTATATGCAGTCAAAGCTATGGTTTTTTTAGTTGTCCTGTATGGATGTGATTTAGACTATAAAGAAGGCTTAGCACCAAAGAATTGATGTTTTCAAACTTTTGTATTGGAGAAGACTCTTGAGAATCCCTTGGGCTCAAGATCAAACAAGTCAATCCTAAAAGAAGTCAACCTTGAATACTCATTGGAAGGACTGATGCTGAAGCTGAAGCTCCAATACTTTGGCCACCTGATGCGAATTGCCAACTCGTTCAAAAAGACCCTGATGCTGGGAAAGATTGAAGGCAGGAGGAGAAGGCGGGGCACAGAGAATGAGATGGTTGGATGGCATCACTGACTCTATGGACATGAGTTTCAGCAAGCTCCAGGAGATGATGAAGGACAGGGAAGCTTGGTGTGNGAAGCTCCAATACTTTGGCCACCTGATGCGAATTGCCAACTCATTCAAAAAGACCCTGATGCTGGGAAAGATTGAAGGCAGGAGGAGAAGGCGGGGCACAGAGAATGAGATGGTTGGATGGCATCACTGACTCTATGGACATGAGTTTCAGCAAGCTCCAGGAGATGATGAAGGACAGGGAAGCTTGGTGTGCTGTGGTCCATGGGGTTGCAAATAATTGGACACAACTTAGTAAATGAATAACAAGGACAACAACAACAAAATTTAAGAAAAGAGATAAAACAGAGTTTCAATCTAAAGTTAGATACCTGACTGAAGTCTGAATATAGTTTCAGTTCAGTTCAGTTCAGTCACTCAGTCGTGTCTGACTCTTTGTGACCTCATGGACTGCAGCAAACCAGGCCTCCCTGTCCATTACCAACTCCTGGAGTTTACTAAAACTCATGTTCATTGAATTGGTGATGCCATCCAACCATTTCATCTTCTGTCATCCCCTTCTCTTCCAGCAATCAATCTTTCCCAGCATCAGGGTTTTTTCAAATGAGTCAGTTCTTCATATCAGGTGTACTTTTTTTTTTTTTTTAATTTTCTGAATGTTGAGCTTTTTAAAAAATTTTTTTTTATTTTTACTTTATTTTACTTTACAGTACTGTATTGGTTTTGACATACATTGACATGAATCTGTCATGGGTGTACACGAACTCACAAACAGGAACCCCCCCTCCCACCTCCCACCCCACATCATCCCTCCGGATCATCCCCATACACCAGCCCCAAGCATCCTGCATCTAACATAGACTTTAAAAGTAAAGAATATGGTCTTAAACAGTGGCAATAAAAAGACAATGGAAAGCATTTCACCGATTTGAGATAGCGTTAATGCAATTTCCTGTGACCTATGTACAATGAGGCCAAACAAACTGAAATTTCAGAGTTTGGAGCAGAGAAAGGTTTATTGCAAGGCCATGAAATGAGACAGGTGGCTCATGCCCTAAAAAGCTCTGGACTCACTGAAGTGTTTCAGAAAAGCACTTTTAAAAAGCCAGATGACAGAAGGAGGTCACAGGGTCTGTGATCCGCTTATGCACAATTCTCTTATTGGCCAATTGTGAGGTAGCAGGGTGATGTCACAGGGGTTAACATTATCAGTCCTTAGGTTCCAGGAGGCCTGGGGTTATGTGCCCATGGACATCAAGTAATTAACGTCTTCCATTTGTTGGAGGGGAGGAGGTTTTTTAACATCTGCAAAATAACTCAGGAAATGGGCATCAAATACTATTATCTAGATACTTCAGAGGAGATAAGTAGAAGATATAGGGAAGGGTTCTTCCAGGGAAAGCCCCACTGGATTCTGCTTGGTTGTAAAAGTATATTACTTGTAGAGCTCACATGGTATTTGCTCATTATACTATCATAGAAAACTCAGATTGTTCACAGTCTTCCCATTGGCTATATGGCCACTTCTCATAATAAATCAACCTGTTTACGTAGATGTGAGGTAGGAAAATAATTTTCTCTCTCTCTTCTAGGATGTGGGCTGATAAAAGACTTATTAACACGAGAAAAACAAACAGAAGTTTAATAACATACATACCTTCTGTGGGGCTTCCCTGGTGGCTCATTGGTAAAGAACTTGCCAACTACTGCAGGAGACGTGAGACACAGGTTCCCTTCCTGTGTCAGGAAGATCTCCTGCAGAAGGAAATAACAACACACTCCAGTATTCTTGCCTGAAAAATCTCATGGACAGAGGAAACCGTCAGACTACAGTCCATGGGGTCACAAAGAGTTAGGCAAGACTGAGCGACTAAGCATACATGAAAGTACATACCTCCTATATACATAAGATACTAAGGAAAACTGAATCAGTCCCCCAAACAGTCTAAGCCAATGCTTTAAACACAATGGCTAAAGGCAAAATAAGATCTTGGGGAAAGGAGTGAATAGTTATGGGAGGCTATCAAGAAAAGCACAGTAGAATAGGATAAAGTCATTATGCAGATTTAGGCCATTACCTAATCCATTGACAAGAGTTTCTAGAGAGTCTTTTTCTGATAGAGAGTAGGAAATACCCTTGAAAGTGGAAATTTCCCTTATAAATGTAAATATCATTTACACAGGTAGCTTATATTCACCTTATAGAATGTCTCCTGTGTCTGCTGTTTCTTAAAAATAGTGAACCTAAAATAATTCTTATGCCAAAGATGCATATTCTGGGGTGGAAAATTCTGCTCCCCTTCATAGATAAACTTTCTCATAAACTCAGTTACTGAATTTTTGTTAGAATTTAGAAATTTAATTAACATCTATTAACAGGCTTGTGGATTGATACTTTGTTAAATAATAAATACTGTTCATTAATTGAAGTATATTCCTGGCAAACTCAACAAGTTTCTTTACCTCATAACCTGCAAATTTATAATATATTACTAATGATTAAAACAATTATTAGCACTATACTATAAAATGGAAACTGCAAACAAATTTAATGACAGATGGTAGTATATGACATATTAATATTACTTTACTGAAAAATCAAAGGATCCCAATTTAGCAGTATGTAATTTTTAGTAAAAATAAAGAGAAGTCAATGTCCAAGACAAAATTAAAATTAATAGAATATGAATAGGTAAATTAANGGAAAACTCAACAAGTTTCTTTACTACATAACCTGCAAATTTATAATATATTACTAATGATTAAAACCATTATTAGCACTATACTATAAAATGGAAACTGCAAACAAATTTAATGACAGATGGTAGTATATGACATATTAATATTACTTTACTGAAAAATCAAAGGATCCCAATTTAGCAGTATGTAATTTTTAGTAAAAATAAAGAGAAGTCAATGTCCAAGACAAAATTAAAATTAATAGAATATGAATAGGTAAATTAAAGAAATTTAAAATGGTCCTGTTGTGTATTGAAGGATAAATGTAAGATAATTTACTGAGAAAAATTGGATTTAAAAATATTCCATGTAGATAAATAAAAATGTTACTGTGTTCCCTGATATAGCTATGTTTAAATCTTATTATAGTGTTTATATTAGGTATTAGAACTTTTAAATTGCAATTCTTACAATTTTGAAAGCATATATATATATGTTAATTTTATAAACTGATGCAAGACTTAGTTTTTTTTTTTTTTCTCTTTGTTACAAAGTTCCCCTAGAATATTGATCTGATTTTGATAACAGAGAATTCTAAAGGAAAGTTATTATTTTGTGTTTAACCAAACTTTTGATGCTTTCCAATTGTGGTGCTAGAGAAGACTCTTGAGAGTCCCTTGGACAGCAAGGAGATCAAAGGAGTCAATCCAAAAGGAAATCAACCCTGAATATTCACCAGAAGGACTGATGCTGAAGCTGAAGCTCCAGTACTTTGACCACCTGATGAGAAGAGCCAAATAATTGGAAAAGACCCTGACTCTAGGAAAGATTGAAGAAAAAAGGAGAAGGAGGAAGAAAGAAATGGTTCAATAGCATCACTGACTCAATGGACATAAATTTGAGCAAATTCCCAGAGATAGTGGAGGACAAAGGAGCCTGGCATGCTACAATCCATGGGGTCTCAAATAGTCAAAACAGCTTAGCAAGTGAAAAACAACAGCAATTTGATTAAAATGCCTGTTACTGGCATCCAAAATATGCCTCTTTGGCATAAGGATTCTCTTGGACTGGTTAACTTTAAGCAACAGCAGACAGAGGAGAAGCTCTGAAAACCAAGGAAAAGTTACTCTCTGGTAAGATACATTTATGGCATGCTACAATCCATGGGGTCTCAAATAGTCAAAACAGCTTAGCAAGTGAAAAACAACAGCAATTTGATTAAAATGCCTGTTACTGGCATCCAAAATATGCCTCTTTGGCATAAGGATTCTCTTGGACTGGTTAACTTTAAGCAACAGCAGACAGAGGAGAAGCTCTGAAAACCAAGGAAAAGTTACTCTCTGGTAAGATACATTTACCAATAAAAGGGAAATCTCCTTTTTAAAGGATGTCTTCATCAGTACCAGGAAGAGAAGGAGGACAGAATACCTAGAATGGAGAAGGCACCAACCTAAATCAACATAATAACCACATCTTTACTTACTGTGTTTTCCTGGTAACCTCCCATAACAACTTGCCTCATCCCATCCAACCCCCATATAACATCTTTTATCCTTCAGTTCAGTTCAGTTAAGTCGCTCATTCATGTCTAGCTCTTTGCAATTCCATGAACCACAGCAAGCCAGGCCTCCGTGTCCATCACCAACTCCTGGAGTCCACACAAACTCATGTCCATTGAGTCGATGATGCCATCCAACCATCTTATCCTCTGTCCTCCCCTTCTCCTCTTGCCCTTAATCTTTCCCAGCATTGGGGTCTTTCCAAATGAATCAGCTCTTCAAATCAGGTGGCCAAGGTATTGGAGTTTCAGCATCAACATCAGCCCTTCCAATGAACATCCAGGAATGATGTCCTTTAGGATGGACTGGTTGGATCACCTTGTGGTTCAAAACCACAGTTCACAAGAATCAATTCTTCGGCACTCAGCTTTCTTTATAGTCTAACTCTCACATCCATACATGACTACTGGAAAAACCATAGCCTTGACTAGATGGACCTTTGTTGGCAAAGTAATGTCTCTGCTTTTTAATATGCTATCTAGGTTGGTCATAACTTTCCTTTCAAGGAGTAAGAGTATTTTAATTTCATGGCTGCAATCACCATCTACAGTGATTTCAGAGCCCCAAAAACTAAAGTCAGCCACTGTTTCCACTGTTTCCCATCTATTTGCTATGAAGTGATGGGACCAGATGCTATGATCTTAGTTTTGTGAATGTTGAGCTTTAAGCCAACTTTATACTCTCCTCTTTCACTTTCATCAAGAGGCTCTTTAGTTCTTGTTCACTTTCTCCCATAAGGGTGATGTCGTCCACATACCTGAGGTTATTGTTATTTCTCCTGGCAATCTTGATTCCAGCTTGTGTGTATTCTAGCCCAGGGATCTCATGATGTACCCTGTATATAAGTTAAATAAGCAGAGTAAGAATATACAACCTTGACATACTCCTTTCCTGATTTGGAAACAGTCTGTGTTCCATGTCCAGTTCTAACTGTTGCTTCCAGACCTGCATACCACAGGTTTCTCAAAAGGCAAGTCAGGTGGTACAGAATTCCCATCTCTTTCAGAATTTTCCACAGTTTGTGATTCACACAGTCAAAAGCTTTGGCATAGTCAATAAAGCAGAAATAGATGTTTTTCTGTAACACCTTTGCTTTTTTGATGATCCAGTGGATATTGGCAATTTGATCTCTGGTTCCTCTGCCTTTTCTAAAATGAGCTTGAACATCTGAGGTTCACGATTCACGTATTGCTGAAGCCTGGCTTGGAGAATTTTGAACATTACTTTGCTAGCGGGTGAGATGAGTACAACGGTGTGGTAGTTTGAATGTTCTTTGGCATTGCCTTTTTTGGGGATTGGAATGAAAAATGACCTTTTCCAGTCCTGTAGCCACTGCTGAGTTTTCAAAATTTGCTGACATATTGAGTGCAGCACTTTCACAGCATCATCTTTTTGGATTTGAAAGAGCTCAGCTGAAATTCCATCACCTCCACTAGCTTTGCTCATAGTGATGCTATCTAAGGTCCACTTGACTTCATATTCCAGGATGTCTGGCTCTAGGTAAGTTATCACACCATCATTGTTATCTGGGTCATTAAGATATGTTTTGTATAGTATTTCTGTGTATCCTTGTCACCTGTTCTTAATATCTGCAGCTTCTGCTAGGTCCATACCATTTCTGCCCTTTATTGAGCCCATCTTTGCAT
>SJYX01006991.1:179973-220486 GCA_006410675.1 Oreotragus oreotragus
TTAAAAAAATTTAAGCTTTACTCAATCAGCTTAAAACTGGATGCATTGGCAACAAATTAACAAATATAACATTTGCAATTGTTACAAATATAACATTTGTAACTTGTAAAAGCAAACTGCTCTCCAATAATTGATTAATAACTTATAAGCACTAATTTAGATTCTAGAATAATATTTATTGTTAGCTATCATAAATAACTAAATTATGTGCAATCTACCTAGTATTAGCAGCAAAAATTTACCTATATTAAGCACAGTTCCTGTAAGAGTGTCTAAATATTTATGATTGAAGTAAATTAAAGTATTTATTTTAAGGAAGATGTTTTACATATAAAATATTTTTAATTTCAGATAATAATAGATAAAATGGTTAATAATAAGACTGACAAGTTTTTAGATTATTTTTCAAGGTAAAAAATGTCATTAAATTTTCTCATTACAAAGTATGAACAGCTACAAATACATCTTGAAAGCATGGTTAGAGTGTTGTCATGGAAACATTGTTCCTGTGTTACCATTTCTGAGGCTGTGGCAAAATTTCTTGGACTCTGCTCACAATAACCTTAGTATTATGCAGTAACACCATTGATGCAATGAATCTTTCTTTATACAATGTATATTGAAACTAATATGCAATCCTCTGTAAATTGACAATAAGGCATTTTAATTCCTATATTAGTAATACTGATTAAAAAATGCTCTATTATAGCAAAGTTTTCCAAATTAGTACTTTTATAACACATACTTTCCAGTAGCTTTTTTAATATATGTTGACATATATTTATATATTTTATTGGAGAAGGAAATGGTAACCCACTCCAATCTTCTTGCCTGGAAAATCCTATGGACAAAGGAGCCTGGCAGGGTACAGTCCTTGGGGTCACAAAGAGTTGGACATGACTGAGTGACTTCACTTTTCATATATTCTATATGCATATAATGTATTTATTTTTATTCATTAATTTTGAAGTATTTTGAAGGAAAATAGTTCAAGCTATTGAAAAATAACCCACTCCAATTTTCTTGCCTGGAAAATCCTGTGGACAAAGGAGCCTGGCAGGGTACAGTCCTTGGGGTCACAAAGAGTTGGACATGACTGAGCGACTTCACTTTTCATATATTCTATATGCATATAATGTATTTATTTTTATTCATTAATTTTGAAGTATTTTGAAGGAAAATAGTTCAAGCTATTGAAAAATTTGCTATAATATTTTGAGATGGTCATAATTCATGGTAGAATTTAAATATGAATGATATAATTACAACCATTAAAGTTAACTTCTATTATGTTGGGATCATCTTATTATTTTCCAGATTGTTTAACGATCATCTTGCTCTCATCTCTTAGTCTTAATAAGCAATTTTGTGTATTTTGAACAGTCATTGAGTAAATTAAACAAGCACTTATGAATTTTATATTGTGTATAATCTTTGGGACTGAAAATCAGAAAAAATAATCATTACAATAGCACCAATAAGTTATGTCTAATTCTTAATGGATGAGCAGAGAATGATAACAACAATAATTGAAAAATTTAATATATATTAGGTATTTATTCTATCACAGGTACTTTGATTAGAACTTGCAAGTCTCTGTTGAATTCTATAAGATTTTATTCCTATTTTATAAACTAGTAAATCCAGGCTTAGAAAGATTATATAATTTGCCTAATATTGCAAAATTACTAAGTGGTGAATATAAAACTAGAACACCAGTTTATCTGACATTAAAGACAATTTTCATAACAGTAGCACTAATTTATACTGCTCATCAGAACAATGAACTCTGAGCCTAGCTGTAATTAAGATATAAACATGAATTTATGTTTTAAAAGAAGAATTATTCAAGCAAAAGAAAATATCATGAGCAATGAATACAGAAATATGATATAGATCTTGCTCCCATTGTTTATCAGCATTGTAATTTTTGACCAATTATTAATAGGTAAATATATCAAAACCAGAAAAATAATGTTATGTAGGTATAGATTCATTCCAATGAATAAGTAAAATTATGTATATAATGAATATGACTCAATATTCATCAACAGGATGCCTTTGAAAAATAAAATTAGTGGTCCAACATTATTAAACAACTGTAAAATTGTTGAATTACTTTTATAAAGTCCCCTTAAGATGAATAGTACCATAAATTAAGACTTCTGCTGATGGGAAGTCAGGTTTTCTTGCAGTAATTCATAACAAGTAGTTTCTTATGTTATAAACAATGAACTATAAACATGACTCACTTGTTGAAACTACCAATGCCATGGTTTCTTCCATGGGAAGAATTAATGTATACCTTCTTTGGTGTTATGGTTTTATATTCTAGAAGTGTTATAATGACATTATATAAACAACGTATTTATACTGAAAATTTAAAAAGTAAAGTATATAGTGTTTTTGCTTCTCAGGTGGCAGAGTGGTTAAAAAAAAATCTGCCATCCAATGCAGGAGATATAAGAGTCACGGTTTCCATCCCTGGGTCAGGAAGTCTCCTGGAGGAGGAAATGCAACTCACTCCAGTATTCTTGCCTGAAAAATTCCACAGACAGAGGAGCCTCACAAGCTATAGTTCACTGGGTCATAAAGAGCTGGACACAATTGAGTGACTGAGCATGCTCCCATAGTGTTTTTATTACAGTGCCTTAGACATACATAGTTATCATTCAGTAAATCTCACCTAAATTTCAACTAAGTATATATGGATGTACTGCCATCTTTACATGGTCAGATAATAAATTTAGCATACTGTAGGCTAAAAGTGTGAAATCTATCTAAAATATGATTTCCTGATGTTTTCTCTAATTAAATCATGATTTTGCCCTCTATTTGATTTAATTATTCTTGATTGGAACTCTTGGACTAAACACTTTAAGGTATAGTGTGACTTGTTAAGTTTTAGGAAATCATCAGTTCATGTATGATAATTAACTTCCATTGAAGATATATGATAATAAATATACTATATAAGCAATCCAGTAATTTTTTTTTTTTAAAAAAAAAATCTGCCATCCAATGCAGGAGATATAAGAGTCACAGTTTCCATCCCTGGGTCAGGAAGTCTCCTGGAGGAGGAAATGCAACCCACTCCAGTATTCTTGCCTGAAAAATTCCACAGACAGAGGAGCCTCACAAGCTATAGTTCACTGGGTCATAAAGAGCTGGACACAATTGAGTGACTGAGCATGCTCCCATAGTGTTTTTATTACAGTGCCTTAGACATACATAGTTATCATTCAGTAAATCTCACCTAAATTTCAACTAAGTATATATGGATGTACTGCCATCTTTACATGGTCAGATAATAAATTTAGCATACTGTAGGCTAAAAGTGTGAAATCTATCTAAAATATGATTTCCTGATGTTTTCTCTAATTAAATCATGATTTTGCCCTCTATTTGATTTAATTATTCTTGATTGGAACTCTTGGACTAAACACTTTAAGGTATAGTGTGACTTGTTAAGTTTTAGGAAATCATCAGTTCATGTATGATAATTAACTTCCATTGAAGATATATGATAATAAATATACTATATAAGCAATCCAGTAATTTTTTTTTGCATAAAGTTAAAAACACCACAAGGGAAGATTGCTTCTGTCCTGAGATTGATAAAACATGGAAAACCCTTCAAAATCATAATTTTTTAAACCCTTGAGAGAGTTTGCTAGGTGAATGAATTCCAAATGATGACAAGCTCCTCACAGAGAGGAGACATGCTCTCTGTTTCACTCAGGAGCATCATGGAAGAAAGAAGTAAGTACCATAAAATTTGTAAGAAGAAAATAACCAAAGTTTATCAAGTTCTTAAGGGCTAAGGGAACTGAGATGATACTTTAGAATCTCTAGGAGCACCAGACTGAAGGGGTGTCCCCCCAGTTGCTACCATCTGCCCTCACTGGACCTCCACCAAGTGACTGTGAAAAAATATGAGGAACAGGATATGATATTTGAAAGAGCTCACCTGGGTAATATTAGTATGCAGGGCCTGCTAAAATTTGATGATGGAATAGGAGTACCTGGCAAAACTCAAAAGTGCTCTGAACCCTGCAAGGCAACGATGTGGTAATTAGCTGTTGGTTTCCTGGTTTTCTCCTGTTTCCAACACCATTCTCCATCAAAAAAGTCTGCTCCTGCTTGAAGAGAAGCAAGCCGTTGTCTCAGACTGAACAACTGGTAATCGAAATCATGTTTTAGTCAAGTGGACTTGCACTTCACTGTTGAACATAAAGGGCATGGAAAAACAAGTTATCGAGCTGCTAACGTCACTTGCAACCTAAGCTAACTCTCCAAATCCATCGGTACTATTATCTCTACCATTCTCCATCTGAGGAATGGTTTCTATGCAATGGAAGCAACCAGGGAGAATAGATGATGCAACTCCAATTCATGAGCAGCTGGTTTATTTACATTGCCATCAATATTCAGACCAGCAAATATCGTAAGCCATTAGAACCCAAGAAGTTCCAGAGCTCTTATACTTAGTACAATCTCATTTACTTATAGTCAAATTGAACTTGTTCACATCACATTCTTTATGCACAAAAAATAACACACTCTTTCCAATCAAATTCCTCTTCTAATCTTTCATAACAGAATCTATCTAGATCATGTGGCTTTCGACCTCCCACCTCTTGCTGTTTAACTTATTTGCACTGGATTTTTGCAGTCAATTATAAGCAATAATAAAGATTCACATTAATGGTTCAGAAGGGAGATGTATGCAATGCACAGGATGTGCCATTTGTTCGATTCCATTTTTCCTCTTTGATATCATGAATATCATGATATGTGATTTTCAAACTGCACAGTCTCTTTCTCTTTCTCCATAACTTGCCAGTCTCTTAGAAAACATTCTGTCAAATTCCTGGAATTTGACATAATCCATTTTTATTAACTAAACATAAAATATATTACCTTCTTGTAATACGTTAGACTTCCTTTCTTATCATACTATGCTTCACTTACATGTGGGTGCTGCTCTCATTTGTTCAGCATAATGATTAAAGAGCTTTCTCTGGAATCAGATTTATACATTCAATTCTAGACTCTGCCACATTTTGCTGAGTGTCCTTGGGCAGATCATTTACCTGTTTTGCCTCAAAGTTTTCCTATGTAGAATAGAGGTTAATTAGTATATATCACACAGGAGTTTTGTGATAACAAAATTAGTTTATTGATGAGACACATTTAAAATAATCCTTGCACTCGATGCATGATACAGGATGCTTGGGGCTGGTGCACTGGGATGACCCAGAGGATGGTATGGGGAGGGAGGTGGAAGGGGGTTCAGGATGGGGAACACAGGTATACCCTTGGTGGATTCATGATGATGTATGGCAAAACCAATACAATATTATAAAGTAATTAGCCTCCAATTAAAAGAAATAAATTTATAATAAAAATATAAAACATAAAAAAAAAAATAAAAAATAAACATTCAGAATTAGCTACTTAAAAGTAACTATTTAAAAACTGTTTTCAGGTGAACATTGTGAGTTCCAAGTATGCCACTTCTGTAGAATTAGGGGGAAAAAAGTGAAAAAGAGTAATAAAATACAATTCTTTTAAAAACATATATGACATCTAATATAAACTTATAATTAATCATTTTGGTTATTTTATTTAGGGTTTCTTTTATTTTTCTTAAAATTGGGGATATTTGAATAAAAATTAAAATGTAACTAATTTGCCTTTTGCATGATAGCCTTTGGATAATTTTCTTAACCTCTTTTTAGCTTAGTTTCTTCAAGGGTAATTGTTTCTATATCAAGTAAACACTGGGGGAATTGGAAATTTAATACATGTAGAAAACTCAATAAATGTTACTCTTTAAAAGAAGAAGTAAAGGAGAAACCTTCACAATTTCATATGATTCAACTCAGTAGTTACTGTACAATATAGTCTTACTCCTGCTGCTGCTGCTGCTAAGTCACTTCAGTTGTGTCCAACTCTGTGCGACCCCATAGATGGCAGCCCACCAGGCTACCCATCCCTGGGATTCTCCAGGCAAGAACACTGTTGTGGATTGCTATTTCCTTCTCCAATGCATGAAAGTGAAAGGTAAAGTGAAGTCGCTCAGTCTTGTCTGACTCAGCGACCCCATGCACTGCAGCCTACCAGCCTCCTCCGTCCATGGGATTTTCCAGGCAAGAGCACTGGAGTGGGGTGCCCTCTAATTCACTCTAATTTGGGCATTTTTATTGTGGTGGTAGACATTATAAAACAGAACAAAGCAAAGAACAGGAAAAGTAGGAAGAAGAAAGCATTCAAGAAATGATTGTGAAATTGAACTTAATTTTAGGCTACTTCCTGTGATCTCTTTAGAGACTTTACCCAATCAGGTTAATTAATTGGTATATGATCCATGGCAATAAGGCATGCAGAAAGAAATGAAGGCACTTACTGTCTGGTGAGTACCTCCTATGTGCCTGACGACTTTCATGTGTCAATAACGTTATTATGAATAATAATCCATGCATGCATGCATGCCAAGTCGCTTCAGCTGTGTCCCACTCTTTGTCAGATAAGGACTGTAGCTGGCCAGTTCTCTGTCCATGGGGATTTTACAAGGAAGAATACTGGAGTGAGTTGCCATGCCCTCCTCCAGGGGATCTTCTTGACCCAAGGATAGAACCCATGACTCTCATGTCTCCTGCACTGGCAGGTGGGTTCTTTACCACCAGGCACTTGAGAAACCCATAAATAATAAGTAATGCTTACTAAGCATTAACTATTTGCCAGGCACCATATTAAGATGGTTGTGGGCCTGTGTTTTCAGTTGCCCAGGTGTGTACCACTCTTTGTGACCCCATGGACTATAGCCCGTCAGGCTGCTCTACCCATGGGATTATCCTGGCAAGAATACTGGAGTGGGTTACTATTTCCTCCTCCTCAGGATCTTCCCAACTCAGGGATCAAATATAGATCTCCTGTGACTCTTGCTTTGACAGACAGATACTTTACCACCAAGCCACCTGGGAAGCTTGTTAAGATGTGTTACATACATTTAATCCTCTAAACAATCCTAAGAAACATCACTTTCCAAATCTTATTAAGTCATGTCTGCTGCTGCTGCTGCTAAGTTGCTTCAGTCGTGTCCAACTCTATGCGACCCCATAGATGGCAGCCCACCAGGCTCCCCCATCCCTGGGATTCTCCAGGCAAGAATACTGGAGTGGGTTGCCATTTCCTTCTCCAATGCCTGAAAGTGAAAAGTGAAAGTTAAGTCGCTCAGTCGTGCCCGACTCTTAGCAACCCCATGGACTGCAGCCCACCAGGCTCCTCCACCCATGGGATTTTCCAGGCAAGAGCACTGGAGTGGGGTGCCATTGCCTTAGTCTTCAGTAAAACTCTAGAAGCTATGATTTGTTTTTATTTGTTTTTGTTTATTTTATTGAATTATAGTTGATTTACTGTGTTAATTTCCACAGTATAGAAAGTGAATCAGTTATACATATGTCTATATATACTTCTTTTTTATTTTTGTTTTTAATTTTTTTAACATTTTAAATATAAATTTATTTATTTTAATTGGAAGTTAATTACTTTACAATACTGTATTGTTTTTGCCATACATCAACATGAATCCGCCACAGGTAAGAACTACCTTATGACCCAGCAATCTCACTGCTGGGCATAAACACTGAGGAAACCAGAATTGAAAGAGACATGTGTACCCCAATGTTCATGGAAGCACTGTTTATAATAGGCAGGACATGGAAGCAACCTAGATGCCCATCAGCAGATGAATAGATAAGAAAGCTGTGGTACATAGACACAATGGAGTATTACTCAGCCATTAAAAAGAATTCATTTGAATCTGTTCTAATGAGGTAGACGAAACTGGAGCCGATTATACAGAGTGAAGTAAGCCAGAAAGAAAAACACCAATACAGTATACTAATGCTTCTTTTTCATACTCCTTTTCATTATGCTTCATCAGAGGAAACTGAATATAGTTCCCTGTGCTATATGTAGGAACTTGTAGTTTATCAGTTCTCTATATAGCATTGATCGTTTACATTTTCTAACCCCAAACTCTCAGTCCACCTCCTGCTCTTGGAATCACAAGTCTGTTCTCTATATCTGTCAGTCTGTTTCTGTTTCATAGAGTTCATTTGTGTCATAGCTCAGATTCCACCTGTAAGTGATATGGAATTTTCCTTTCTCTTTCTAACTTACTTCACTTAGTATGATAATCGCTAGGTTCATTCATGTTGCTATAATGGCATTATTTCATTTTTTGTTGTTGTTGAGGAACCACTGAACTGTTTTCCATAGTGGCTGTACCAATTTACATTCCTACCAACAGTGTAGGAGGGTTCCCTTTTTCCCCTTTTCAGAATTTGTTATTTGTAAACTTTTTAATGACAGCCATTCTGATCAGTGTTAGTACCTCACTGTAGTTATGATTTGCATATCTCTAGAAATTAGTGATGTTGAGCATCTTTTCACATGCCTGTTGGCCATCTGTATGACTTCTTTGAAGAAATGTCTATTTAGGTCTTCTCATTTTTCGATTGAACTGTTTCTGTTGTTGTTGCTACTGAGTGTTATGATCAGTTTGTATACTTTAGAAATCAATCCTTTATCACTCATATCATTTGAAAATATTTTCCCCCAGTCGATAGTTTTCTTTTTCATTTTGCTTATAGTTTCCTTTGCTGTACAAAAGTTTATAAGTTTGATAAGGTCCCATTTGTTTATTTTTTATTTTTATTTCTATTACCTTGGGAGACTGGCCTGAGAAAACATTGATACAATTTATGTCACAGAATATTTTGCCTATGTTCTCTTCTAATAGCTTTGTAGTGTCATGTCTTGTATTTAAGCCTTAAGCCATTTTGAGTTTATTTTGTGTATGGTGTAAGGGTGTGCTCTAACTTCACTGATTTAGATGCAGCTGCCCAACTTTCCCAACACCACTTGCTGAAGAGATTGTGTTTTCTCCATTGGATATTCTTGCTTCCTTTGTGGAAGATTGACCATAGAAGGAAATGGCAACCCATTCCAGTGTTCTTGCCTGGAGAATCCCAGGGATGGGGGAGCCCTGGTGGGCTGCCATCTCTGGGGTCACACAGAGTCGGACACAACTGAAGTGACTCAGCAGCAGCAGACCATTTTATTTCTGGGCTCTCTATTCTGTTCCATGGATCCGTATATCTGTTTTTATGCCAATACCACACTGTAGCTTTGTAGTATTGTGAAGAAATTATTTTACTGCTTTATGTTATTGTTTCCCAATATACAAATCAAACAAAAATTATTTTGTTTACTAAAATGTAAGACTTTGTCCTTATATAATATGTAAAATCTAATACCTTTGTCCAAGATCACAGAGGTATACAGTGAAAAAGCTGGAGTTCAAATCCTGAGTTTTCTGACCAAGTGACTGTACTCATAACCATATATATACTACCTCCATAAAATTCTCATCTTAAAATTATGAAGTAAATATTATACTTTCATTTCAGTAGGGAAATTGAAGGTTAAGTGTTTGATTTCCTGAAATACATTCTTTTAAGTCCGATAATACAGTACATGCAAAATACATTTAGCTAGCATATCTAATACATAATATGTCATCAAC
Source organism: Oreotragus oreotragus (assembly GCA_006410675.1). NCBI lineage: Eukaryota > Metazoa > Chordata > Mammalia > Artiodactyla > Bovidae > Oreotragus > Oreotragus oreotragus. Next base: position 189,572 of record SJYX01006991.1, read on the forward strand.
ACATTTTTAATCATTTTTAATATTATTGTTTTTATTTAAGGTATTTAACTAGTTTTGGAAAAGCTAGGATTTCAGCCCAAGACTGTGTTCTAAATGCATTTACAATTGCTGGCACAAAAATGAGCATATATCCAATGTTCCAGTGCCTTCAGTTTTGTATATTGAAACTGATTCAGCCTTCCTGGTTAACAGAGAAAGACAATCTTGCTTTTTTGGTTAATTTCTTTTATATATATATATATATATATAATTCAAAAGGATCACTTTTTAAAGACACTTTCTTCAGACTATATTTATATCTGTGCTTCTGAAAAATCCTATTATTTGTGGTTGCACCTTTTAGCTTCCTTTTCAAGGCTCACATTGCTGATCAATAAATCAGAATATTTTCTTTTCTGATCATGCTCATTACTTTTTACATCATGCTGGGTTGTGCTCCAAGGAGATATTAGTACTTGAGTATTAAACTTAAAGCATTATTAGCTAGCAGCTAATAAACAGATATTCAATTTTGTCATTTAACAGGTAGTGAAATAAGTGCACTGGAACTTTGTGGTAGTAGTTTGTAGACTCATACATGTTGTGATATTGTTTTTATGTTCTAAACTCTAAATTATTCTAGGGAGAAAGCATGGCCTGATGGAAAGAGGGCAGATTTTGGCATTTGGGCAGACTTGGTCTCATACATACTCCTTGTTTGAGCTGCAAAATATTACTTTAATTTTGGACTGGTGTCTGATTTTCCCAATCTATAAAATGGGATTAATGAAATCTACTTTACATGTGTTGAGTACTAAGATAATATATGAAAAGTCATTCTATATGTAGTAGATAAAAATTCAAGTAATTTCTCAATCCTGCATTCACATATAATAACCTTTGTATTCTCAACTTATTGTCTATGTTCATGAATTTGTGAGACAGTTTGGAGATTGTTTTGATAGAAATAAAATTATCTCTTAGTATTTTATTAATTACTGTTTCTAATATTAGCAGAATTTTCTGTGTCATCATTATTACCACTACCATCATCGTCAAATCTGTCCTCACTAGTTTAATGGAAAATCTGCAATGATCCATAAATCTACATGAAAGACTAATTATATAGATGTTATTAATATTTTATTAGAAACATAGTTGCAGGTGTCTTTACAAAAATAATTTTAAGAGATTTTTATTTTTATCCATTAAACAATTGAAGACATATATTTTCACTTTTTAAAATAATATGGCCTTTAACTTCAGCTATGTCATTGGTCTCAGAAAGAAACATTCAATCATGTTTAATGGAAATAACTTATTAAATATTGTAGAGAGATGACTTTGATGATACTCTCATTAATTGAAGGTCTGCATTCACCACCTCATAGTTACAAAGAGAACTAGCTGTCCTATATCACCTTTATTATAATTCTTAACACTTGCACATATGTGGCATGCCTAATTTATCTCAAAATGATATTGAGGTAAAAAACATGGTAAAATTTCAAATATGGGGATTTATGTCCATTTTATTCCTACAGCATATCACAACTTTAATTCATTTATCTGCCCCTGAATATCCTAGAATATATTTATTGTTTTCAAATACATAATTGTACCCAGGTAATGCTCATCAGATTGGATGCATATGAATGTATTATCTATAAACATCTTTTCATATAATATAGCCTTACCTCTATTATATCTTTGCTTATGTAACACACGTACAGGGTAAGTAATAATAAATGTTTGTTGAATGAATACCATATTAGAAAATACATAAGGAATTTAATTAACAAATACAAAGAATTAATGTTCTCTCTAGAGCAGCATGAAGCTGGCTGTCCAGGGAAGTAGTGGCTGTGTGGCTCAATCATCACCTTGCTGAGACCAGACATATGGCAAATCACTGCATAGTTTCCACTCTATAGAATATACACTGAATGCAAATCCCCACTCAGATCAACTGCTTTAAAGTTTAACTCCATCCCCTTCTGGTGTTCTTTCTCCTATCCTCAGGACTGGTAGTTATATTTGATTACACACACGGACACACAAAGTAGCAAACACTTTCATGGAATGACAAAGTTTCTCTTTGATTCTAAATGATTCACTATATGTTGTTAACAACACAGAATTCTCCCATTATTGTACTATTCATTTACATAGCTGAATTTTATTAATATTAAAAAAATCTTGGTTAGAAAAACATAGTTTTAATTAGTCATTTACACATTTGTTCAAATATTATAATAGGATATACACTTCTCTGACCCACCAGACCTGTCTAATTTGAATGAATATGTGAGCTTGTTTTACTCTGCCTCCATAGCTTCAGACATAATGGCTTTTTCTCATTTGTGAAAACATACTCTACTTTTTCCTATCTTGATTCTATCTTGTATGATCCTTATTTGACTTGAAGTGTATGCATCTCAGTTTTATAGAGGATTTAGCCAGGCAGATATAGCTGAAAATATGGTGCTTCTTCCCACAACAGCTTCCAGTTTAGAGGGATGGTACTTGTGGGATAAGCAGGTGACCAGCATGTCTCATCGACTTCCACCCCATGTTGCAGAAACTTTATTTTAGGAATGTACACCTGAAACACCTGAATGTACACCTGAAAAAGTTGGCTTAAAACTCAACACTCAGAAAACTAAGATCATGGCATCCGGTCCCATCACCTCATGGCAAATAGATGGGGAAACAGAGGAAACAGTGACAGATTTTATTTTATTTTATTAGCTCCAAAATCACTACAGATGGTGACTGCAGCCATGATTAAAAGATGTTTGCTCCTTGGAAGAAAAGTTATGGCCAACCTAGACAGCATGTGAAAAAGTAGAGACATTACTTTGCCAACAAAGGCCTGTCTAGTCAAGGCTATGGTTTTTCCAGTAGTCATGTATCGATATGAGAGTTGGGCTATCAAGAAAGCTTAGCACTGGAGAATTGGTTATTTTGAACTGTGGTGTTGGGGAAGACTCTTGAGAGTCCCTTGGACTGCAAGGAGATCCATCCAGTCCATCCTAAAAGAAATCAATCCTGAATATTGATTGGAAGGACTGATACTGAAGCNCTAGACAGCATGTGAAAAAGTAGAGACATTACTTTGCCAACAAAGGCCTGTCTAGTCAAGGCTATGGTTTTTCCAGTAGTCATGTATCGATATGAGAGTTGGGCTATCAAGAAAGCTTAGCACTGGAGAATTGGTTATTTTGAACTGTGGTGTTGGGGAAGACTCTTGAGAGTCCCTTGGACTGCAAGGAGATCCATCCAGTCCATCCTAAAAGAAATCAATCCTGAATATTGATTGGAAGGACTGATACTGAAGCTGAAACTCAAGTACTTTGGCCACCTGATGCAAAAAACTGACTCATTTGAAAAGACCCTGATGCTGGGAAAGATTGAAGGCAGGAGAAGAAGGGGACAACAGAGGATGAAATGGTTGGATGGCATCACTGACTCAATGGACATGAATTTGAGTAGGCTCCAGAAGTTTCTGTCTGCTTGTTGCATTCCTAGTATCATCCAGTTCAGAACTACACAATCTAAATTTCAGAAGAAATACCTTCTTGTTTTTTTCTAGAGCTCTTAGAATCTCCTCTATTTCTTGATCCTTCCTGTTGCCATTTTCATTGCTAAAGAGAAAAAAAAATTTTTTTCTCACTTTCTTTCTAAATCCATGGATCCAAACTGCTGTTAGATATATCAATATTTTCAATGAAAACAGAAAATTGTTTGAAGCACTTTTCAAAGTGCTTCGAAGTACATGTCACCCATTAAGCAGTACTTGTTTAATATTCTAGCAAGGATAGCACAAATATTTTGAGCACATTTATCAAAGTTGGAGATCAAGTTTGTTTTTTTTTTCTCTTTATAACATTCTAATGTATTTGGTGGTTTAGTTGCTAAGTTGTGTCTGACTCTTGAGATTTCATGAACTGTAGCCTGCCAGGCTCCTCTCTCCATGGAATTTTTTCAGACAAGAATACTGGAGTGGGTTGCCATTTCCTTCTTCAGAAGATCTCAATCCAGGAATCGAACCAGGGTGTCCTGCACTGCAGGCAGATTCTTTACCATGTGAGCCATCAGGAAATACAGTTAGTTGTTTAAACTCAGTTTTAGTATAATTCATTCTTTTAGTCTGCTCAGGCTGCCATCAATTCACTTCAGTCTCTCCTTCGTGTCTGACTCTTTGCGACCTTATGGACTGGAACATGCCAGACTTCCCTGCCCATCACCAGCTCCAGGATCTTGCTCAAACTCATGTCCATATAGTAGGTGATGCCAACCAAGCATCTCATCCTCTGTCATTCCTTTTGTCAGGCTGCCATAACGAATTATTATACCATAGACTAGGTGGATTAGAAGTTTATTTCTTACAGTTCTAGAGGCTATTAAGAAAGCCAAGATTTGGAAACCCAAGATTTCCAACCCAAATCTTGGACACCCAAGATCAAGATACAGCAAATAGGTTTCATCTGAGGACTCTTCTCTTGGTTTGTCAGTGGCTACCATCTTGCGCTATATTCACATAACCTCTACTTTCTGCCTTGGGTGAAGAGAAAGAGATGGTTCCGTTCTTCTTCCTATAAGACTATCTATCTGATTAGAGTTTCTAAGATTACAGTTTCACTTTTAAGACCTCGTTTAACTCACTTAAAAAAACTTATTTTCAAGTACAATACCATTGGGGGTGGTGATTTCAACCTAGTTTGAGAGGAAAACGATCTATTTCTTAGCACTTAAATCGGGCTTTTACTGCGAATATGTAGTGAAAGATTCAGTCATTGCAACAGTAAGAGTCTATTTTAATACTTCATATCCTTGAAAATGTTTAGTGGTAAGATTTCCTAGCCTGATGCAGTTTTATACTTGACCTCTCTTTCCTTTTAAAATGGTTGGCAAATGGTCTATAACCTCCGCTATGACTAATTTTATAGTCACTTTCATAGCAAAGCCATTATCTTTTAGCAGTTTCTGAATGATGTTCCAAGCATATTTCACATGTGAAACCTGTAAACATTCCAAAGCGATATTTGCTTCCAATTTCATTGTAGCATTTTCAAATATGCCATAAAATAGATTGACAAAGATTGAATTTAATATAGAGCTTCAATTTTTGCTTGGGTAATAGATCACAAATGGCAGAAATTGTTATTAAAATGACCTGGATTAAAATATTTAACTTGATTCTAACATAATTTACATGTGCAAAGCATCAAATATTTTAATGATGATAATAATTGCAAGTTGAGTCGTTACTCTTTTCCTCTGAACTACTACAACTGATATTCACTAGAAATATCAACATGAAATTTTAGCTAACTGTTTCATTAAGAGGGTTTTATTACCACCACTAGGATAGAAATAAAACTAAGCAATAAAAAGACAGCATGGTAAAAAGATGCAGGAGAGCGAACTGTTTCAAGACAGTTGGAGGTAAATTAATTAATAGATAAAGATAATTTAAAGATTAAGATAATAAATCTGAGTTTTGATCACTGTAATTAGTAAAAAATTTTTTCATTAAAGATTGACTACATTTCTTGGGTATTAAATAGTCACAACTAAAATATTTAGTAGTATCTATAAATTTAAGATTTTAATACATAAGAATTTATCCTTAACTAAACTTATGATTTTAGTTAAGAAGTTATTATTTTAAGTGCATTATCTTGAATTACAAATATTTTTGACAATATAATTAGTGTTACTTATCTAAGATAAGTGACAGCTCTTTAGTTTTGCCATTTATTATATCAAAATGCATTCAGATTCATAAAAGATATCTATTTTTACTTTCCAATTATGACTTAAAACCTTCACGGCAACAAATCAAATTTATATTTTAATGTTAGAAGTGAAATCATTTTCACATAACTTGATGTTTCTATACATTAATATTTTTAGTGTTCTTGACTTTCTCTTTTTTTTTTGCCATTTATTATATCAAAATGCATTCAGATTCATAAAAGATATCTATTTTTACTTTCCAATTATGACTTAAAACCTTCACGGCAACAAATCAAATTTATATTTTAATGTTAGAAGTGAAATCATTTTCACATAACTTGATGTTTCTATACATTAATATTTTTAGTGTTCTTGACTTTCTCTTTTTTTAATATACTATTTCTTCTTAATTTGGCTAGTGAATACGACAAGCATAAGTAGAATTTGTTCTGTATTGGAATATTCAAAGAAGCATAGATAACCTGTTCTTATTAAACTAAATAGAAGGAGTTGGTGATGGACAGGGAGGCCTGGTGTGCTACGGTCCATGGGGTCACAAAGAGTTGGACACGACTGAGCGAGTGAAATGAACTGAATTGAACTGAAATTTAAGGAAAACATTTCTGCTTACTCTAATCATGTATCTCCAGAAGTTCCCTTTCATTCAAACTGTATAATTTCTTATTTTTACCTTTCATGAAGGCGAACGTGAATTGGAACCTTACTTTTCATGGTCCACTTTGTAGGTTAAGGGTAGGAGGCACATGAAGTCTATCTTGAGACATATCCCTGATACTTGGGTCTTCATAGAAACTGCTACAGTTGATTCAGAATAAGAGAAAAACAAAAAGGAGATAAAACTAACTCATATAGGAAGGAGAATTAAAGGTCTAACCCTCATATTTCTTCATATATGAAGAAGTCAGCAAGCTTTAACAACAAGAATGCAATTTTTAAAGAATTATCCCAAATCAAAATCCAACTAGCTGTTTTGTAAATATTGATATATAGATTCAATCTTTATTTGAAAAGGTTGAAGAACAAAGAGTACTTAAACTACCTGATTTCAATATTTATAAAGCCACAGTGTATCAATATATCTTGGAAGTGACAAAATAGACTCATAGATCAATAGAATCAAATAAGCAGCCCAGAAATAAAACAGGACAAACATAGTTACTTGAATTTTTGCAAAGCTTCAAACATAATTTAATGGAGAAAGGATAATCTTCCAATAAATGGTAATGAAAAAGTTGTAAATCCATATTCAAAAATGTGAAAATGACATAGAAATGGAGCTCAAAACTTACTTTTTCAAAATGTAAGTTCAATGTGTTATGACTAGAGTAAATCATAGATTAAAGTAGTTAGGAAATATTCATTATTAACTAACAATTTCTATTTTTTACTTCTTTCTTCCTAATTATGTATGTGAAGATTTGCCTTATCTATGGGTTTTAAACAAAAAATTTAAATGACCCATTTTTTAATTACGTTGTTTTACTAATGTGTAAATTTGTCATTTCACCTTTCAATATATATTAAATCAAATTTACATATTTACCTCTAAATATTTTTCTGATATACTTTGAGTTTTGCTAATTGACATTTTTTCATTTAGTTTTATAGTGTTTCATTTCCATTTTGATAATTCTCATTTATCCATCACTGATTTTCGATTTTTAAAATATTCACTTTTACTTTTAACAAATGTTTTAATATAATTAAAATGTTTTACTATTTATTTTCATTGTTTTGCTCAGGTCTGTGATAAACATAGTAATTGTGGTCTCTAAATTTTTTAATATGGAAACATTTTATTTATTTGAAATATGGTCATTTTGGAAAATCATCAAAGTGAAAGTGATCAGGAATCTAAAGTCAATTTAATAAATACAGATTTATGAACTTTCAAGAATTTTCTTGTTATAACAATTTTCTTTATTTTTAATGAAATATAGCTGACATACAATATTTTGTTACTTTTAGATATACTATCACATTTTCTGTATTCTTTCATCTATCCATGTACATTTAGCTTGTATCCATACCTTGGCTATTGTAAATAATGCTACATACATTAGGTACACATATCTTTTGGTATTAGTGCTTTTTTTTTTATTTTTGTAAAGAAGCAGAAACAAAATTGCTGGATCATATGACAGTTTCATTCTAAATATTTTGGAATTTCCATACTGTTTTCCTTAGTGGCTGTACCAATTTGCATTCCAACTAACAGTATACTGGGGTTCCCTTTTTCCCATGTCCTTACCAGTATTTATTTATTGTTGTCTTTTTGACAATAGCCATCTATGGATGTGAGGTGAGTTTGTGATTTTTGGTTTATATTTCTCTGATGATTAGTGATGTTGAGCACCTTTTCATGCACTTGTTGCCAGTCTGTATGTCATCTTCAGAAATATGTCTAAGTTATCTGTCCATTTTTTAATTGATTTGCTTTTGTAGTTGAGTTGTATGAATTTTTGTGGATATTCTGGATATTAACTCCTTATTGGGTATATTGCTTGTAAACATATTTTTTATTCTGTTGGCTGCCTTTCTACTTAAAGTCCTTTTAAGATTTGTTGTAAAACTATTTTATTGGTGCTAAACTCTTTTAGGTTTTACTCTTCTAAAATACTTTATCTCTTCTCAAATCTGATTGATAACCTTGCCAGATAAGAGTATTCTTGGTTGTAGGTTTTTTCCTTTCTTCCCTTTAAATATATAGTGCCACTCCCTTCTGACATGTAAGTTTTCTGTTGAAGAGTCATCTAAGAGTTTTCTTGTACATAAGTAGTTGCTTTTTCTTTGTTGCTTTTAAGATTCTTTCTGTAATATTTGCCACTTAAGTTATAATGTGCCTCTGTATGAACCTCTTGGGATTCATCTCGTTTGGGATTCTTTGTGCTTCCTATATCTGGATAGAGCTATTATTTCTTCCAGTAAGTTATCTGCCTCTTTCTCTCTCTCTCTCTTCTTTTCCTAGAACATCTATGAGGCAAATGTTAGCATACTTGAAGTTGTATCATAGGTTTCTTAAACTATCCTCACATTAAAAAAAAAAAAACCTACTTTCTGTTCAGCTTGGATGATTTGTGCTTCCGTCTTCCAGGTCACTGTTATGTTCCTTTGTGTCACGTAATCTACTGTTGATACCTCTGGTATATTTTTTATTTCAATTATTGCACTCTTCAGTGTTGTTTGGTTCTTCTTTATATTTTCTAACTCTTTATTAAACTTCCCACTGTGTTCATCCATGCTTATCCCAATTTTACTGAGCATCTTTATCATCATTACCTTTAACTAATGGGTAGATTGGGTATTTCTAATTTCTTTAGTTCTCCTTCTGGGTTTGTACTTTGTTTATTTGCATGAAGCATATTTCTCTTTCATTTTGCCTAATTCTCTATGCTTATTTGTACATATTAGGTAGACTGGTTATGTCACCTGATCTAGGAGAAGTGACCTTGCATAGAAGAAATGCTGTGGAACCCAGTAGCATACTCACCTCTGGTCACTCGATCTATGTGCTATAGAGGTGCCCCCCATGTGCACTGCATGCACCTTTCTGTGGCATGCTAGTAACTGTGACTTGTCCCTGGTTGGCTACATAACCGTAACTTGGGGGCTGACTGTGGGCCTGCTGAAGGGTGGGGTAGTCTTCCTCCAAGGTTGGCAGCTTTACCTGATCATGTTTGGTTGCTCTGAGACTGCTGGTACATTGGGCAGGCTCCAAGAATGGCTGGCAGTGTGGCCTGAAGGCATGTACCTGCTTTGAGCTGGACTGTGGGCAGGGAAACCACTTATCATTAACAGGCTGGAAGGGGGATCACAAAATATCTCTTATCCGCACCCACGTTATCAAAGTGGATTGAGCTTCTCCAAATTGCAGTCTCCATCTCCAAGTGGAGTCCAGTTGCCTCCCCCTGTCTCCAAGAGGCTGTCCAAAAGCAGCAAGTAGATTTCACCTACACTCCTTTCAAACTATTACCTCTACCTTAGTTTTCAGAGCGTGTGAGATTTTGTGCACACTCTTTTAAGAGTGGAATCTCTTCCCTATAACCCTCTGCTCTCCCAAGTGTAAGCTCCAGTGGTTTTCAAAGCCAGGTCTCCTGGGTGCTCATCTTCCCAATGCAGTTTGATATTTCTCTTGTTTGAAGGATGCCAATTCAGGGTGTGGGTTCTGACTATACCATGTCTCTGTCCCTCTTACCTGTCTCTTTGTGGCTGCTTGTTTATATTTGGTTATGGAAAACCTATTATGCTATTCTTAAGGTCATTCTCTTAAATAGTTGCTCTGTAAGTAATTGTAATTTCATGTGCCCATAAGAGGAGGTGAGTTCAGGGTCTTGTATTCCACCATTTTGGCCAAAACAAACATGTTGGTATGTTGTTGAAATTGCCTTACCTTTTGATTTGTTTATATATACTTAGTATATTTTGATAGAGGCATATTAAATGTTTTCATTAAAATTGTGGATTTATCAACTCACCCATAACATTTGGTTAAATTTTTCCAGTTTTACTGAGATATAATTGACATAACTTCACTAATCATCAAGGAAATGCAAAATGAAAATCATAATGAGATGTTGCCTCATTCCTGTTAAAATAGTTATTGTCAAAAATGAGAGATAACAGGTATTAGTGAAGGTGGGGAGAGAGGGAAATCCTTGTACACTTTTTGTGGGTATGTAAATCGATACCATCATTATGGAAAAAAATGTGGAGTTTCCTGAAAAATTAAAAATAGATGATCCAATAATCTACCTTCTGGGTATTTCTCAGAAGAAAATTAAATCACTACCTCAAAAATATATCTGTGCCCCCCACACATTCACTGTAAAGAATTAATTACAATAGCCAACACAAGGAAACAATCAAAGTAAAGGACCATCAAAGGATAAGTGGATAAAGAAAATGTGACATCTATTTCCCTGATGATTAATGATGTTAACCACATTTTCATGTATTTGTTTCTCTCTTCTAAATGAAAATATATAGTATTGCATATTTACTCTTTCACATGGAAAAATATTTGTAGCAAAAGTTTTTGTAAGACTGGTAATGAAAGATTATAGGACTTAGTGTGAAGTAAAGTCTTTTTATTTCCCTGATGATTAATGATGTCAACCACATTTTCATGTATTTGTTTCTCTCTTTTAAATGAAAATATATAGTATTGCATATTTACTCTTTCACATGGAAAAATATTTGTAGCAAAAGTTTTTGTAAGACTGGTAATGAAAGATTATAGGACTTAGCGTGAAGTAAAGTCTTTCCAGTTGGTGAAATTATGTACTGTTGTGTTCTAAACAGAAAGGATGCTATCACATAATGAAGATTTCAGCAGATTTTTATGTTGTGGTAATTTCTATATGAGATCTAGATGTCAGACTTCTTTGTTCATAACATGTGAACAAACCTGCTACCAATTCCTTCACACTCACAAGAAGAAAGTAGATAGGGACAGAATAGCCACAGGAAACACTCCTATTTATGGGAATGAGAGCAATTCTGAAATTCTCCTTCTGGGAGAATACTGTGAAGGCTGCAAACCAGTGGAAGAAGAAAGTTCCTTGATTATGCTCAACTTTTGTTTTCTGTATTATACTTTTTTCATGTGTCTCCATGATTCCCTTTGGAGACTTTATTATTATTATTATTACCTTTCTAAAACTCATCAGCTTACAATGCGAGAAACCCGAGTTCGATCCCTGGGTTGGGAAGATACCTCAGAGAAGGAAATAGCAACCCATTCCAGTACTCTTGCCTGGAAAATCCCATGGACCGAGGAGACTGATAGGCTTCAGTCCATGGGGTCACAAAGAGTGGGACACAACTGAGCGACTTCACTTTTCTTTTCCAAAACTCAAGATAAAGTGTACATTGTTACATATGTTACTTAAGTGGTTTGCATGTTTTTAAGATCCTTCTTCCTAAAGGAGATTGAATGCCCACAATCACAACTAGCTTGCGGTTTCTTCGAAGTACAGCTCTAACACAAACGTTTTATAATTTGTGTCTGTTTGATCCCTACATTGAAGGTTTTCCAGGAATCATACTCACCTTCATTTTTGCTTCTCAGTTTGTACACAGGCTATATTTTCCTTTTTTCCCCCCCCTTTTTTTCCTGTGGTTTTATTCTTTTTCATTTTAAACAAGACCATCTTAAAGCTGTTGTGATTCCTTGGCAAACGCTTGATCAGGTCTTTGTCTTGTGAAATATTTTGTTCACTTATAAAACTTAATAGGACTCCCCTGGTGGCTCAGACGGTAAAGCATCTGCCTATAATGCGGGAGAACTGAATTTGATCTCTGGGTCAGAAAGATCCCCTGGAGAAGGAAATGGCAACCCACTCCAGTACTCTTACCTGGAAAATCCCATGGACAGAGGAGCATGGTATGCTAACAGTCCATGGGGTTGCAAAGAGTCAGACACAGCTGAACAACTTCACTTTCACTTGTTTTCATAAGACTTAAAGATATCACACTGTTAGTCTGTTATTAGCTCTAATTTAACTTTGTTTAAACTTTTCCTAAAGGGTTATTTCTTCTCAAAAATTCTCTCTCTCTCTCTTTTGATTGGGGTGGGCTTAGGGATCTCAAGTCAACTGGCTTTTACAACTTTGAAAAGCCTTTGAGAGCTACAAATTTCCTATTTCATTTCTTCTTTGAAAGTTAATAGTTGTTTCCTTGACTTATTTTTATTTCTCTAACTCCTTTCCTGATATAGTCAATAATAGAAATATGCTTATATTTATATATATTTTTTAAATATGCTTATTTCAGTTTTCTGAACTCTTTTGTTATAACCATAGCTTCAGAAAGGAAAATTTCAGACATCCAAAATATTCTCAAGTAACAGTTTATTTAAATATTTTGCCACTGATTGCCATTTTTCCGGCTTCTAGAATGTTTATTCATTGTCTATTTTCTTAAAGCATAATTTTCCTAATGATAACTCTTAATTCTTAAAAAGTTACTTTATTCAAATATTTAATTTTTCTTTGTAAGAAAACAATGTGTAATGTACATTTAAAAAATTTATTTAATAATAGCTGAATTTAGAGTTGGTACATTACACAGAAATACTTACTTATAAAAATTTTGGTAATTTAAAGTAACCTCTCCCATACAACATCAGATACCATTTATTTTTTTTTCATCAGAATGGAATAAATTAAGAGAATCTATATAATGGTTGACCATTTATAGCTATAAGAGTATGAAAGATAATTGAAGAAATTTCTAATTAATGGTCAGAGAAGAAATCCAGGTTGAAGGAAGAACAGTGATAAAATTCCTTGGTAACTTTTTTAAAAATAAATTTATTTGTTTATTTATAGCTGACCTGGATCTTCATTGCTACATGGACATCTCTGTAGTTGCAGTGAGCAGGTGCTACTCTCTGTAGTTCACAGACTTCTCATTGCAGTAGCTTCTCTTGTTTCAGAGTACAGCTCTAGGGCATGTGGGTTCAGTAGTTGCAGCTCCCAGGCACTAGAGCACAGGCTGAACAGTTGTGGTGCTCTGGTTTATTTGCTCTGCAGCATGTGTAATCTTCCCAGACCAGGGATTGAACCAATGTCTCCCGAATTGACAGAAGGATTTTTTACCACTGAGCCACCAGGGAAGCCCTGATTCTTTATCACTGAGCCACAAGGGACGCCCTACTTTTAATCTTTGTAATTATGTTTGGGAGGTAAAATGAGGACTCCTATGTTTGACAACAAAGAGTTACAGAATCTGAGGTCAAATAGAAAGCTTCAGGTTCTGAAAGGTTAAGAGGCAAGATCACAAGGATGTCAGGAAGAGAACCAGGGCAGGGATTCGGTAAGTAGGATTCAGGTAATGCCCTAATTAATGAAGATGAAAGGTCATTCTCTGTGTTTGTGTGCTCGGTCGCATCTGACTCTTTGCGACCCCATGGACTGTAGCCCGCCAGGCTCCTCTGTCCATGGAATTCACCAGCCAGAACACTGGAATTGATTTAAGAGCTAACACCTTGGAAAGTTGCTAAGAGTTATGATATGAAATCAAATTACAAATACATATACTATACTAAAAGCCTCTACTCTGGTAGGTAATAGTAGTCTGATATTATCAAATTGTAATATGTTTAAACAATGACACCTGTAGTACACAAACACAGTGAGATACTTTCATATTATAAACCCCTCTGTGGTCTCATTGTAAAGCCGGGTGCTGTTTCACTACTGGGAAACACACGAAGTAGAACATTTATTGCTATTATGCCAAATAAATGAAGTGAAACAACAAAAGGCCTTTGAATGAACTGTATTTTATGGCTAAAGCACACAGAAGATTAAATGAAAAATCAGCTTGAAATTCATTCATCCACTTTACTTATTCACTGGTATGTGTATGTGTAAGAGCACAGTCCACTGAGAACAGAAATCCTAGGCTCTGGTGCTCCATTATTATGGTTGAGTTATGAAAGAGCCTAAGTCAAAAAAATTAGAAAATAAGTGTGTCATATAATGTCTGAATTATGTAATTAAAGACTGAGAAGAAAAAGTATAAAAACTCTTTATTTTCCAACTCCATGTGGATATTTAATGAAGTAAGGGAGTTTACATTTCATAGCAGAAATGTGCTCATATCTAAATATATATCACAAATAACATATTTTAAAATATTCATTTAAAACCAAATATTCATTTAAAACTTAAGTTTTCAAACTATTAAAAATGTCATCTTGGAGGGACAAAGTATAGATTTGCTTTATGTCTTGACAAATGTCTTCTGTCCTATTTCCTCTATTCATGTTCGATGTTATTTTCATTAGCTTTATTAGCCTAAAAGACTCATGTTCCTATAAAATAAATTTTCTGGTATGGGAATATTAATTTGTGTGGAACTCTGACAATGTTGGCTTTAAAAAAAGTAGTATATACTGTCATAAGCTGTTGCAGGAAATCAATAATCATACATATTTAAAATCGGTATTGAAATGGATTACAATGATATGTTATTGATCTCTTCTTCAATGTATTGTAACAACCATAAATCAGTTTTCTGAGGCCATAACATTAGCTATATATGAGGCCAGTAGCATTACTCATTTAATAACTCTGTTTATTAGTTCTTAATCCTTTTCTTTTGAAATAACAAAACTAGAGAAGAAACTGCTAGTGCTACTATAGTATAAGCATCTGTGTCTTTCAGTACTGCTGGGGTTTGCTTTCTCTTTAAGTGTGTTTAATTTTTTTTATTGAGCCACTAGCCTTCAAAATGCACTAGAATTTGAAAGAAGCCTGGGGAGGGGATTGGCAAGGAGAGAGGAGAGAGAGAGAAAGAGACAGTCAGACAGAGAGAGAGAGAAAGGAGAAGGAAAAGGGGAAGAATACTTTGAATTTAGCTCTTATTTTAGTTGACATTGTTATGATCAGTCTGATATTTTTTCATTGTGAAGTCAGTGAAGTCATTTAGTCATGTCCGACTCTTTGCGACCCCATGGACTGTAGCCTACCAGGCTCCTCCCTCCATAGGATTATCCAGGCAGGAGTACTGGAGTGAGTTGCCATTTCCTTCTCCAGGGGATCTTCCCAACCCAGGGATTGAACCCAGGTCTCTAGCATTCCAGGCAGATGCTTTAAACTCTGAGCCACCAGGGAAGCTACTTTTATTTAAACATATATATCATATTTTACTTGAAAAGTACTGTTTTCCAAAAGAGCATAGTTAAAATAGGCTTTTGTTCACATAATAGGCTTAAAAAAATAGAAGGTAAAATTTATTGTATATAAAATAATTATAGCACTAAATATTTTAAATCAATATATTATTGGGGATATAACAATAGAAAATATTTTAAATAGAAATAAAGTAATAAAATTATGCTTATTTTTTATCACAAACCAACATATGTAGATAATTTATAATTTTTTAATTATTTTCTAGAATTCTAAATTCAAGTAAAATGTCACATAAAACACAACATAAAATAGATGGTCTCTAATATCCCACTTGTGACAAGCCATCCTTTAGGATTCCCTTGTAGCTCAGTCAATAAAGAATCTACACACAAGGTAGGAGACTTGGATTCATTTCCTAGGTCTGGAAGATCCCCTGGAGAAGGAAATACCAACTCACTCCAGTATTCTTGCCTTCACTTCTTCAGCTCTCCCAGTTCCCATCATTTGCAGAGACTCCTTGGATCACTTCAGAGCTCTGCAAACAAATTTTAATGCTTGCCTAAATAATACTCAGTGTTTGCCACATCTCTCATTTTCTTAAGAAAATATATTTTTAAATGAGTATATGTTTATTAAATAATTATAATAAATTCTTCTCATAAATGTTTTTATAAAAACAAAAATATTATTGATATTATGTTTATAAAAAACATGATATAAATGTGTTTACAATAGGATCTCTCTTTTCCAAAAGAATGGATCTGAATATAAAATATATTGGAGTAGAGAAAAGTGTTAACCATAGTTTCTTCGGTGCTGTGTAATTTTGAAGTGAGTTTTACTTTATTTTGAAATTGTGTATTTTTTCTCAATAATTTAGCATATATAACAAATATAGTAATATCAGGAAAAGATTAAACTGAGATCACTACCAAAAATCAATGAAAAAAAATACTTGTACAAATTTTGTTTAAATTGTCTTTAACTCAATCCTTTCCTAATAAAATCACTGCTGGAATTATGAAATAATTGAAAGAAACAGTATAGATTTTTATCTTAAATCCATATAAAATCAGTGTTCTTAAAAACACTTTTAAATTATTATGTGATAAATAATTTGGGAGGTACCACATAGTATCCTTTAACTTTAGGTGCATAATTAATTATATTAGACTCTTAAAAGCTAAAAATAAAGGTCTTTAACTTTGTTTAATCAACCATCTTCCGAAGTCATTTCACTTAACACCCCATTATGATGGAGGATGAAAATAAAAGGGAATACCCTCAAGCTACAGAGGGACATTCAAGAGGGTGAAATGGACACTATATTTTTTCTTTTCTTTTTTGAAACATGCACATTTTCATGAATATTTGATTATATACTGATATCTTAAGGAATTTTGCTCCTGGCAACTGTTCTTTAGGGAAAGAAAATCTCTGATACTTATAAAAGACTCCACAGTCTATATTTTGCTGGAAAAATCTCTATTTTTAGTCAGTTTTATTTAAAGAAAATATTAAGATCTCAATGTCTTTCATCTTCAAAACAAATGGTTCTGAAAAAAATATAATTCATACAGAGGAGAATATATTTGAAAAGAAAACAAGTTAAATCAACAATTTGTTACCTTTGATTCTCTTATGCATTGAATTATACATAAATTGACAAAGGCACTGTTCAAACATATTTCTGTTCTTGTTATGGTTTATTTCTATTAGTTAGATTAGGATATGTTATTGTAATAAATAGACCCCAAATATATATTAGTTTAAACATAATATATATATATTTTTTCATGTACATCCATGACGGATTCATGTCAATGTATGCCCAAACCAATACAGTACTGTAAAGTAAAATAAAGTTTAAAAAAAAAAAGGGAAAAAAATTTAAAAAAAATAAAGAACGAGCTGGAAAAAAAATAAACATAATATATTTTAACATTTTACTGATGTCATCTAATTTAGGTGCCACTGATCATTTGGTGGCTCTATTCCACAAATTGACTTAAAGAATATAAATTTTATTCATGCTGTCTGTATTCTATTCCCCAGGGTCTTATCAGTATGTAGCTGCCCTTTCTTAAAACTCTTAGCCTAGAACAGTATGTAGGACATCCACCATATTCCAGTGATGACAGTTCTAGTCAAGGAAAACCTAGGCTGACAAATGTAGTCCTTGTATGAACAGCTACAGGTTATCTCCAGTTTCTGTCTCTTATACACATCTCCTTTCAAACTCTCACCTCTACCTTAGTTTTCAGAGCGTGTGAGATTTTGTGCACACTCTTTTAAGAGTGGAATCTCTTCCCTATAACCCTCTGCTCTCCCAAGTGTAAGCTCCAGTGGTTTTCAAAGCCAGGTCTCCTGGGTGCTCATCTTCCCAATGCAGTTTGATATTTCTCTTGTTTGAAGGATGCCAATTCAGGGTGTGGGTTCTGACTATACCATGTCTCTGTCCCTCTTACCTGTCTCTTTGTGGCTGCTTGTTTATATTTGGTTATGGAAAACCTATTATGCTATTCTTAAGGTCATTCTCTTAAATAGTTGCTCTTTGCCCTTTCTTAAAAGTCTTAGCCTAGAACAGTATGTAGGACAACCACCATATTCCAGTGATGACAGTTCTAGTCAAGGAAAACCTAGGCTTACAAATGTAGTCCTTGTTTGAACAGCTACAGGTTAGCTCCAGTTGTATGCCATAAAAGGGAAAACTGTGTATTGATAGACATCTCTATTATTAAAAATGAAGTATATTTCAAGATGTGTATTGTGATTTGGAAACAACTATTAATCTCTTTTTTACTAATTATATTTAAATTCTAAAAGAAACTTAGTTGACACTAAGAATCATTTTTTCATTTCAGATTATCAGATAATTACAAATATGTAAAATGCATGTATGTGTGAATCATAACTTATCTGGTCTATAATTGAAGTTATTATTCCTTTAAATACTGCTTGAATGGACTTATATGAGAGTTTTAAAACCTTGTATTTCTATATTAGAGAAAGTGACCCTTCTCTGATCAGGCCATTGCACTCCACAAATGATAGAATAAATTCATTTTCCCTACCTGATAAACTCTATCTAAGTTGCTTCAGTTGTGTCTAACTCTTTGTGACATTATGGACTATAGTCCACTAGNCAGATTATCAGATAATGACAAGTATGTAAAATGCATGTATGTGTGAATCATAACTTATCTGGTCTATAGTTGAAGTTATTATTCCTTTAAATACTGCTTGAATGGACTTATATGAGAGTTTTAAAACCTTGTATTTCTATATTAGAGAAAGTGACCCTTCTCTGATCAGGCCATTGCACTCCACAAATGATAGAATAAATTCATTTTCCCTACATGATAAACTCTATCTAAGTTGCTTCAGTTGTGTCTAACTCTTTGTGACATTATGGACTATAGTCCACTAGGCTCCTCTGTCCACTGGATTCTCCAGGCAAGAATACTAGAGTGAGTTGCCTTGTCCTTCTTCAGGGTATCTTTCCTGGAGTTTTCTCAAGATTGCCCTTAAATAGACCACTCAACTCTTACTCTCAAAAGCATTATTCAGTGCCATTATGAACAGAATGAAAGCATTTCTACACTGTATTTATACAGTACAAAGCACAAGTAAACAGTGGCAAAATCTAAAAAAAATAGCATCCTTGTTTAAAACTTTATTTATTTATTTTTGCCAGGGATTTCAGTTCTCCAAACAAGGATTGAACCGAGGCCCTTGACAGTGAAAGCATGGAGTCCTAACCACTGGACTACCAGGCAATTCCCCACAATTAATCTCTTCTAAAACAACTGTCTCTCAGAAGTATTTCTTAATATTACCCACTGGGGCAGATTTTCTTTTTAAGAAATGGGCACAAGAATATCACAGACATATCTGATATTTCAGAAATGAGTAAAATCTGTTTTCCCTTTGAACTGGTGCAGAATTCTGTGCCTCAAGGAATGCATAAAAACCTTGCTGCATTGCTTCCTAGTCTAAGTAAAAAAGGTGAAATGGTAGGTTGATAAATTTAGATACTTAGTAAATACAATATCGAAAGGATTTAGAAATACTATGGAGTCAGTACATAGTGTGTTTGAGAATCATTTTTAACACATATGGTGAATTTAGACAATAAACACATTAAAACATTCATAATATAAGGAAAACCACATCCAATCTCAACAAAAACAAAAACTTTGTATTCTAAAATAATTTATAATTATCTCCTCAAAAGAAATCATAAAAAATCCTAAGTATGGTGTACCAAAGGAAAATGTCTATTCTAACCACATTTACCTCTTTTCTAAGTTTTGTTCTTTATCTTATGTCCATTTTTTTTTTACCACATACAAATTTATATCAAGATCTTCCTCCCACGTGTTAAATCCCCATATTCTCTGTCTTGGTTAGTAGACATCCTCAAAATTCACTAAAAATACAGTTTCAGTCAATCAAATTGAAAGCAGATTGACTACATCTAAAACTTTGTTTGAAATAACTGTCCACTTATTATTAGTAAGCTTTATTTATTTATTTACTTTACAATATTGTATTGGTTTTGCCATACATCAACATGAATCCACATGGGTGTACTTGTGTTCCCCATCCTGAATCCCCCTCCCACCTCCCTCCCCATACCATCCCTCTGGGTCATTCCAGTGCATCAGCCTCATCTGGCAATTCGTTTCACATATGATATTATGCATGTTTCAATGCCATTCTCCCAATCATCGCACCTTCACCCTCTCCCACAGAGTCCAAAAGACTGTTCTATATATCTGTGTCTCTTTTGCTGTCTTGCATACAGGGTCATCATTACCATCTTTCTAAATTCCATATATATGTGTCAGTATACTGTATTGGTGTTTTTCTTTCTGGCTTACTTCACTCTGTATAATCAGCTCCAATTTCATCCATCTCGTTAGAACTGATTTGAATGTATTATTTTTAATGGCTGAGTAATACTCCATTGTGTATATGTACCACAGATTTCTTATCTTGTCTGCTGATGGACATCTAGGTTGCCTCCATGTCCTGGCTATTATAAACAGTGCTGCGATGAGTATTGAAGTACACATGTCTCTTTCAATTCTGGTTTCCTTGGTGTGTATGCCCAGCAGTGGGATTGTTGGGTCATATGGCAGTTCTATTTCCAGTTTTTTAAGGAATCTCCACACTGTTCTCCATAGTGACTGTACTAGTTTGCATTCCCACCAACAGTGTAAGAGGGTTCCCTTTTCTTCACACCCTCTCCAGCATTTATTGCTTGTAGACTTTTGGGTCGCAGCCATTCTGACTGGTGTGAAATGGTGCCTCATTGTGGCTTTGACATGCATTTATCTGATAATGAGTGATGTTGAGCATTTTTCAAGTGTTTGTTAGCCATCAAGTGTTGTACTTCTTGGGAGAAATGTCTGTTTAGTTCTTTGGCCCATTTTTTGATTGGGTCGTTTATTTTTTCTGGAGTTGAGGTGCAAGAGTTGCTTGTATGTTTTTTAGATTAGTTGTTTGTCAGTTGCTTCGATTGCTATTATTTTCTCCCATTCTGAAGGCTGTCTTTTCACCTTGCTTATAGGTTCCTTTGTTGTGCAGAAGCTTTTAATTTTAATTAGGTCCCATTTGTTTATTTTTGCTTCTATTTCCAAAATTCTGGGAGGTGGGTCATAGAGGATCCTGCTGTGATTTATGTCAGAGAGTGTTTTGCCTATATTCTCCTCTAGGAGTTTTATAGTTTCTGGTCTTACATTTAGATCTTTAATCCATTTTGAGTTTATTTTTGTGTATGGTGTTAGAAAATGTTCTAGTTTCATTCTTTTACAAGTGGTTGACCACTTTTCCCAGCACCACTGTTAAAGAGATTGTCTTTTTTTCCATTGCATATTCTTGCTTTCTTTGTCAAAGATAAGGTGTGCATAGGTGTGCAGATTTATTTCTGGGCTTTCTATTTTGTTTCATTGATCTATATTTCTGTCTTTGTGCCAGTACCATACTGTCTTGATGACTGTGGCTTTGTAGTAGAGCCTGAAGTCAGGCAAGTTGATTCCTCCAGTTCCATTCTTCTTTCTCAAAATTGCTTTGGCTATTCGAGGTTTTTTGTATTTCCATACNAGGGAGGAGATAGAGGTGACCTGGTGGAGAAAAAGGAGAATCCAAAGGGGGAGAGAGAAGTCAAGCCAGTAATCTCGCTCCCAAGTAAAAATGGGTACTGAAGATTGGGTTCTTAAAGGTACAAAATTGATAAGAAATACCAAAAAGTAAAAATTAAAAATCTAGAGTATAGGTTGGATTTTCAAAAAGACAATATTAAAGAAAAAGAAAAAAAAAACAGTCACAAAAATTATAAAATATATATATATATATTTGAAGTTTGTTTTTTAAAAATAGGAGCTCTCTCTTTTTTTGCAAAGTAATAGGTTATAAAAATGAAAATTAAAGGAGTAATAGAGGACTTAAAACTAAAAAAAATAAAATAAAGAGTGGTAGTAAAAATATATCTAGGACTTTCTCTGGTGTTGTTGTGGACAGTGTGGAGTCAGTTCAGCTTCAGATAGTTCCTTGATCCAGCTTATATTTCTCAAGATCTATAGGCCCCTTCCTATGTATTTGATACTAACTACAGGGTTCTAATCTATTGCACCTGTCACGTCCAAGGAGGTTCCCTCTGTTTTAACTTTGTTTGCTAGTCTCTTCAGTGTCTAATTTCCTCCCTGACACAAGGGGGTGGTGGTGGACAGTTTTTTAGGCTCACTTGTTCAGTCGTGCTGTGGGGAGGGAGGGACGCTGCCAACAGATAACACTGGCATGTGCTGGCAGTATCTAGGCCACACTGGGTTTGCCTCCACTCACGGTGTGTGTGCCCTCCCTGTCTACACTGCTTAGGCTCTAGGTTGCTCTGCTGGGAACTGTCTGAGGCCGGTTCTGGGTTGTGTGCACTTCCCAGGTCTAAGCCACTCAGGTTCAGGCACTCAGGTAGTCCTCAGAGGTGCAGACTCGGTTGGGCCTGCATTTTGTGCCCTTCCCAGGTCAGAGCAGCTTAGGTGACCAGGTGTTTGGCAAGCGCGGTCACTGCGACTTATGGCCTCCCCATCCCTGCCGCTTGGTTTTCTGTGTGTACAACTGGCACACCTTCTCAGGCGGATGTTGACAGTCCAGAATCCCAAGAAGTCTTAACAATGAAGCCTCCTTGCAGTTTGGTAGATAATGCCTCTCTGGGGCCATGATTGCCCCCTTCTGGCTCTGGCTGCCTGTCACCAGAGGGGGATGGTCTGCAGCCACCTAGCTCTGCTCAGTCCTTTGTTCTGTGAGTGGGTCTGGCAGTGTCTTAGGTTAGGGCTTTTCACGTGGTAGTTATCCCACAGTCTGGTTTGCTATCCCAAGTTAGTTCCCTCAGATTGCCCTTGGGGCATTCAGGCCTGGTCCTTACTCTAAGCAATGCAGCCCGCGCCTCCCTGCCCAGCCCCCGCTTGCTAGTGGCAAGTGCAGGCGTCTGCGCTGCTTCTCTGCTGGGGAAGTTACCGTTGGGCATGTAACCTGTGGCTTTTAATTATTTATTTTTCCTCCCAGTTATGTTGCCCTCTGTGGTTCCAAGGCTCGCCACAGACTCAGCAGTGAGAGTGTTTCCTGGTGTTTGGAAACTTCTCTTTTTTAAGACTCCCCCTTTCCAGGATGAAGCTCCGTCCCTACCTTTTTTGTCTCTTTTTTTTTCTTTTATATTTTTTCCTACCTCCTTTCGAAGACAATGGGCTGTTTTTCTGGGTGCCTGATGTCCTCTGCCAGCATTTAGAAGTTGTTTTGTGGAATTTACTTAGCGTTCAAATGTTCTTTTGATGAATTTGTGGGGGAGAAAGTGGTCTCCCCGTCCTATTCCTCCACCATCTTAGGAGGGCCTCCCCTATTAGTTAGCTTTAGAGTGGCTTTTCTATGTATCTTTGTGACCCTGAGGCTTTCTGATCTTAGTTCTGAGCCAGGGTCAGGATCCCGGGTCTGGCCTGTGCTGTGGTAATGGTAGGGATTAATTCTCATACTGTTCAGCATATAAGTACCTTCCTGTATTGTAAGCTGATGATTGACTCTCCTAATTGGAGAGCACACACAGAAATGCCTGACATTGTCTGTGTTGCATTGTTAAATAACCTGTCTCTTATACACATCTTGACATGCATTTATCTGATAATGAGTGATGTTGAGCATTTTTCAAGTGTTTGTTAGCCATCAAGTGTTGTACTTCTTGGGAGAAATGTCTGTTTAGTTCTTTGGCCCATTTTTTGATTGGGTCGTTTATTTTTTCTGGAGTTGAGGTGCAAGAGTTGCTTGTATGTTTTTTAGATTAGTTGTTTGTCAGTTGCTTCGATTGCTATTATTTTCTCCCATTCTGAAGGCTGTCTTTTCACCTTGCTTATAGGTTCCTTTGTTGTGCAGAAGCTTTTAATTTTAATTAGGTCCCATTTGTTTATTTTTGCTTCTATTTCCAAAATTCTGGGAGGTGGGTCATAGAGGATCCTGCTGTGATTTATGTCAGAGAGTGTTTTGCCTATATTCTCCTCTAGGAGTTTTATAGTTTCTGGTCTTACATTTAGATCTTTAATCCATTTTGAGTTTATTTTTGTGTATGGTGTTAGAAAATGTTCTAGTTTCATTCTTTTACAAGTGGTTGACCACTTTTCCCAGCACCACTGTTAAAGAGATTGTCTTTTTTTCCATTGCATATTCTTGCTTTCTTTGTCAAAGATAAGGTGTGCATAGGTGTGCAGATTTATTTCTGGGCTTTCTATTTTGTTTCATTGATCTATATTTCTGTCTTTGTGCCAGTACCATACTGTCTTGATGACTGTGGCTTTGTAGTAGAGCCTGAAGTCAGGTAAGTTNGCAGCTTTAACATCTGTCCTTCCAATTAATATTCAGGGTTGATTTCCTTTAGAATTTTGATCTGCTTGCTACATAAAAGGGTAAAATGTGTCCCACCTTCATTTCCACAATGATAAGGACAATTTCTTTCATCCAAGAGTTGCTCAATAAATATTTTGAGTGAATCTTTTATTTGGAAATCTTAAAATCAAAATTAATATATAAAAATAAAGCTATTCATTTAATTCTTGCCAGTTATTCACTTTTTAGTTGTTCTTTAATCTTTCCAAATAGTCAGATTCTAACTTCTCTCCTTTTTCTTAATCTGTAAACCCTGTCATATATTCTTCTTTTCTTATATATCCTATTCTCCACAACCAAGTGCCTGTCTATACCCACAACTGCAATATATACATCTGCAAGTCCAGAGAAACAAAGATATATGTGCATTTTCAACTCTTTACCAAGCTGAACTTGACCAAAGAAAATATCATTATATATATAGTGTATTATTGGCACCCCAATTTGTTCTGTTGTTCTAGTAAGTCCATCTCCCATTATCCTTCAAGGGTCTTTCAAAACTTGGTCACTTAACCAAATCCCTTTATCCATTAGTTTTCTACTCATTCTGGGTAGATAGTCCCTAACTGACAGAGAATATAGCCTCAAGCATGTCATCATTCATTCTTACATGCTCTTTCAGAAACTTATTGCCATCCTTCCATTCGTCTGTCCAACCATCCTTCTTTCAAATCTAATAGATGAAATGAGTCTCCCTCCACTTGTCTTTGAGATCAAGCTTGCTATCTATGTCAGCCTCCAGTTAACTCCAAAATTCTAACAAATTATGTCACATCTCCCATTCTTCATCCTCCCACTTTTATTAGTTCTTCACATCAATATTTGAACACAAAGTTTCTTGCAAATTTTTGGGAAAATAGATTCTTCCATTATTCTATACCATATGCTAAGTACCAGTTTATCTCTCTGATCCCTTTCAGAAATTATCATTCCTGACTTTTCTATTTCCACTCTGTAAAGAATTTCTCAAATACTTTTCCTTTTTCTTCCTTTCCTTATTCAACTACCTTCTCATTGAAAAAATTGCCTACGTATGGTAAATGCAATAGGTGTTATTTTTATATTTTGTCATCAGACTACATTCTAGCTTTTAATAATTTTAGTTATCTTGATGTTTTCACTTTCAGTTTGGTTCAGTTCAGTCACTCAGTAGTGTCTGACTCTTTGTGACCCCATGAATCACAGTACGCCAGGCCTCCCTGTCCATCACCAACTCTACTACCTCCTCATTGAAAAAATTGCCTACGTATGGTAAATGCAATAGGTGTTATTTTTATATTTTGTCATCAGACTACATTCTAGCTTTTAATAATTTTAGTTATCTTGATGTTTTCACTTTCAGTTCAGTTCAGTTCAGTTGCTCAGTAGTGTCTGACTCTTTGTGACCCCATGAATCACAGTATGCCAGGCCTCCCTGTCCATCACCAACTCCCGGAGTTCACCCACACTCATACCAATTGAGTCAGTGATGCCATCAAGCCATCTCATCCTTTGTTGTCCCCTTCTTCTCCTGCCCCCAACCCCTCCCAGCATCAGGGTCTTTTCCAATGAGTCAACTCTTTGCATGAGGTGGCCAAAGTACTGCAGTTTCAGCTTCAGCATCAGTGCTTCCAATGAAGACCCAGGACTGATCTCTTTTTGAATGGACTGGTTGGATTTCCTTGCAGCCTAAGGGACTCTCAAGAGTCTTCTCCAACACCACAGTTCAAAAGCATCAGTTCCTTGGCGCTCAGCTTTCTTCACAGTCCAACTCTCACATTCATACATGACTACTGGAAAATCCATAGCCTTGACTAGATGGACTTTGTTGGCAAAGTAATGTCTCTGCTTTTGAATATGCTATCTAAGTTGGTCATAACTTTCCTTCCAAGGAGTAAGTGTCTTTTAATTTCATGGCTGCAATCACCATCTGCAGTGATTTTGGAGTCCAAGAAAATAATGTCAGCCACTGTTTCCCCATCTATTTCCCATGAAGTGATGGGACCGGATGCCATGATCTTTGTTTTCTGAATGTTGAGCTTTAAGCCAACTTTTTCACTCTCCTCTTTCACTTTCAACAAGAGGCTTTTAGTTCCTCTTCACTTTATGCCATAAGAGTGGTGTCATCTTCATATCTGAGGTTATTGATATTTCTCTAGGTAATCTTGATTCCAGCTTGTGTTTCTTCCAGCCCAGCGTTTCTCATGATGTACTCTGCAAGTCACTTTGATTTACACCAATTACAAAACCCTGATTTTCCTGCCATTTTTCAACCACTTCTTAATTTTTAAATATTCTTTTTCTCTTACTGTACTCTCTGCTTGTTCCTCTGTATAACATTCAGTTTTCCCTCTATACCATTTCCCTGGGTGATATAATCTGTTATTTTGCCAATATACACTTTTAGCCCCTATAGGGAGAAGGAAATGGCAACCCACTCCAGTATTCTTGCCTGGAGAATATTAGGGATGGAGGAGCCTGGTGGGCTGCCATCTATGGGGTTACACAGAGTCTGACATGACTGAAGTGACTTAGCAGCAGCAGCAGCAGCAGCAACTCCTATGGCTTCCCTGGCGGCTCAGACAGTAAAGAAACTGTCTGCAATGTGGGAAACCCAGGTTTAATCCCTGGGTCAGGAAGATACCCTGGAGAAGGAAATGTCAACCCACTCCAGTATTCTTGCCTGGAAGATCCTATGGACAGAGAAGCCTGAAGGTCCATGGTGTTGCAAAATCAGGCACAACTGAGTGACTAACGCTTTCCTTTCCTTTCATTCTTTCACTTTTGACCAAGCACTAAGATAAGTATTTTCTTGGAAACTCTGTAAATATCTTTCAGTCATCCTGAAATATTCAGCTGCAGGTGCTACATCACCTTTTTTTCCTACTCTTCCTTTAAATCATAACTCATTTCCTCTGAAGAGCTCCTGAATGAGTACATGAAGACCTCAGCAGAGGCAAGTAGAGCAGGAAGGTTTCACATTAAAATGCAAACTAAAAACTGAGGAAACTGTGTTGATGAGGAAACAATGGCAGATCAGAGAAATGTCTTCTCTGAAAAATAAATATCAGATATGTGATTCCTTGGGAGCTTTATTACAGTTTGATGGAAGGTGGGGAGAATATAAAAAAAAGGAATCGAAAGGTCATAAGAGTGAGAAATTTCAAGAGATATAAAAGAAGCAGATAGAATACAGGTCATCAAGACAGATAAACTGCCAGCAGAGAATCAGGATCTATATATACAGTGGCTATAGATTTGTTTTCACAAATCCACAACTCATTGTCCAAACGATTTGCACAGAGATGCCTTTTGGAATTCAGTTTTGTTTTTTTTTTTCTTTCCAGATTTTACAAAAGTAACAGAGTGAATGTTATTACTAAACAACCCTGGCAATATCTGTGGCAACATTCTTTAGTCATAAACATTTATGTGACTTCATTCAAATATGTAAGTATTTATTATATATAGTAGTCACACTAGTTGAGATAAAAACTTAAATAGTCATGTGTAAATTCAGGTCAGGTTTTCCAAATACAATTATATCAAACTTAAGAATAATTCATGCTGTGTTTTTGGAGACATTAGATTTTGAGATTGCAGGAAAATGTGGATCTTCATCTCTTGAGAATCAGAATGCAGTGAACACAAGTGAAAATGAAAATCAAGAGCATCAACGTGTAGTTAGAAATACAGGTATATAATCCCTATATTGCGTGTGGTATATTAAATCAAACTAAAATTAATTAACATGTTGGAATTTACTTTTAAGGTCATGTGAAGATAGAACAAGAAAAAATGGAAGGAAATAATGGGTAGCCAGAGAACATCCATGAAAGTTCAACATTTTTAATTCTGAGGCAATATCCTAGTTTAGATAAAAGTAATCAGCCATTTAGTGTTTCACATGGTTAATTCCTAAAATGAAAAATCATCCTTGGCATCTATCTCTAAGAAAAATTACCTGATCTCAAAATATATATAATACAGTGTAAAGGTCATGGACTAAAGCATCAATCTTTAGAAATATTAATGAGATGTTGAATTAAAATAAATTTGTACTTATTTGGGTTTCCCTAGGCAGGAAGGTGGGAAGAGTGGCTAGGCAGTAAAGAATCCACCTTTAGTTCAGGAGACAAGGGAGTGGTGGGTTCAATTCCTGGTTCAGGAAGATTTTCCAAAAAAGAAAAATACAACCCACTCCTGTATTCTTGCCTGGAAAATTCCATGGACCAAGGAACCTGGCAGGCAACAGTGCATGGGGTTGCAAAGAATCAGACACAACTAGGCACACAAGCACACTATACTTATTTGGAGGAAAATAAGCTTTAAGAAGATTATGATAAAGTAATCAAAAATCTACTTCTCAGGGAAACATAATTATTTGTATTAAAATATAACACTGGAGGGCTTCCCAGGTGGTGCAGGTGATAAATAACCCACCTGCCAGTGCAGGAAATGCAAGAGATGCAGGTTCGATCCCTGGGTTGGGAAGATCCCCTGGAGAAGGAAATGGCAACCCACTCCAGTATTCTTGCCTGGAGAATCCCATGAACAGAGGAGCCTGGTGGGCTACGGTTTATGGAGTCACAAAGAGTCAGACACGACTGAAGTGACAGCTCAGCACATAACATTAAAGCTTTCTCAAATAAATATTTCTCTAGATATTTAAATGTTTAGAGATGTGCACAAGTTGCAATGCCACACCAAATTTGAAAGACTAATGAACATGACTAGCTTAAGTAAGGCTATCAATTTAGTTTTATACAAAAGATCTTGATGTAAAATATCAACTTGATTTTTTTATCACAGGACATAAAAAGATTTTAGTGGAGTATTTTCCTCCTGTTTTCTAGATGAAAGAAATTCTGCATCTCACTGATGTGTTTTTTTAATTGAATGATAATTTCACTTCAATTCAAGATTTTATATGCCTTTCTAAATTTTGCCATGAACTCCACATGTTCTTTTTAATTGTAAGCATTAGAGACCTGCTTTTATGCATCTGATTTTGTCTCTAAAATAATCTTTCAATCTGCTTGTCTCTTCATTCAGTCCTTTTGCTATAGCACATGACTTTACCTCCTTTCACTTGAATTGCTTCAGTCTTTTCTTATTGATATATTCTATAATTCTTAGAGGCTTCTGCTCATGGAAAGAAATACATTTGAAAATGCATGTTTTATTTAATATTTAATTATTAAATAATATTCTATTACTGCAGATATTTGTCCCCAAACAAAACTTTGAGTATTAATATTATCAAGAGAAAAAGAATCAATAGAATATATTCAGATATGTATATTTGGATGTATTAGAATATGTATACACACACAGATATACACACATACATAAACACACACATATATATGAAGAGATTTATTGTAGGAATTGGTTCATGAAGTTATCGAGTACATGAATTTCACAGTCTGCCTGCAAACTGGAGATAGAGAGAAGCTGGTGGTATAATTCAAGTCCAAAGGCCGGAAATCCAGTGGTGTAATTCATAGTCTGAAGCCAAAGGCCTGAGAACCAAGAGCTTTAATGACTGAAGGCAGAAAAGATGGACAACTCAGTTGAAGAAGAGAGAGAGAGAATTCACCCTTCCTTTTTCTTTCTGTTGTATTCAGTTCCCTAATGGATGGATCATGCAAGTTCATATTGGTAAGGGCAGATCTCTTCAGTCTAGTAAGTGAAATACTAATCTTCCAGAAACACCCTCACAGACACTTTCAAAAATACTTCAGTAATGTTTTACCAACCATCTGGGTATCTCCTCACCCAGTTAAGATGACAAATAAAGTTAACCATCACTCTTTGAGGATCAAAATTTTCATTTATTTTAGTTTAATATATTGATGAAAATTTAACATATTATATTCTACTAGAATTAATAACATTATTTCTGACTGCCTTTTATCCACAGGTTCACTGAAATAGGGATTCTGTAGTGCCTTATTTTACTCAATGTCACATTAGCATTTAGGTATTATTATATTTATTTTCTCTCTACATTAGAATTTAAGCATCATAAGTGTGGGAACAATATGTTTTGTTCTCTGTGATATCCTCATCAATTACAATCAGTTCAGTTGAGTTCAGTCACTCAGTCGTGTCCGACTCTTTGCAACCCCATGAATCGCAGCATGCCAGGCCTCCCTGTCCATCACCATCTCCCCGAGTTCATTCAGACTCATGTCCATCGAGTCCGTGATGCCATCCAGCCATCTCATCCTCGGTCGTCCCCTTCTCCTCCTGCCCCCAATCCCTCCCAGCATCAGAGTCTTTTCCAATGAGTCAACTCTTGGCATGAGGTGGCCAAAGTACTGGAGTTTCAGCTTAAGCATCATTGCTTCCAAAGAAATCCCAGGGCTGATCTCCTTCAGAATGGACTGGTTGGATCTCCTTGCAGTCCAAGAGACTCTCAAGAGTCTTCTCCAACACCACAGTTCAAAAGCATCACTTCTTCGGTGCTCAGCCTTCTTCACAGTCCAACTCTCAAATCCATACATGACCATGGGTAAAACCATAGCCTTGACGAGATGGACCTTAGTCGGTAAAGTAATGACTCTGCTTTTGGATATACTATCTAGGTTGGTCATAACTTTTCTTCCAAGGA
>SJYX01006991.1:238846-265424 GCA_006410675.1 Oreotragus oreotragus
CTTTGGTGCTCAGCTTTCTTCACAGTGCAACTCTCACATCCATACATGACCACTGGAAAAACCATAGCCTTGACTAGAAGGATCTTTGCTTATTATAACTCAAAGAATAAAAACCCACACATCTTTGAAGCCAAAAATAAAATATACATGATTGAAAAAATAGAAAATTGGATAAAATGGGCATCGCTATTTTACAAGAATTTCAAATAAAAATTAGAGAAGGGAGGTGATCCTAGAAAATTGCTGTTAGTACTCCTCAGTAATGAGTACTGCAGGTGAGATCTATTGATTAATATTTTATTAGCAAGTCAAACATTAGGGAGAAGCAAGATATTTGCATACCCTCAAATGCTCTTTTCAAAAATATATAAATTCATGTGATTATTTTAACATGTATTCACAAAATTGTTAATACCTCTCCTTCTGGTGGTATGTGTTAAATACAGTTTCTTCGAAAGTTGGCTGGACTTAGAGAATCACTCTAACAAATTGAGTATGGAAAGTGACAAGTAGTGACTTTAGAGAAGGGAAACCTGGAAGATATCACTTTAATAACATTGTTAACATCACTAGTGATATGTCATGGTGACATATACCCTCTAATATAACATAATAGGGGCACATTGACTTCTTATAATCTTTTCACAAAAATTATAATCTAGTAAAATCATAGGAAAACTCAAATGAGAGACATTCTACAAAATATGACCACTAACATTCAAAATTGTCAGTCAACAAAAACTAAGTAAGCCAAAGAAACTGTCACAGATTAGAGGAAACTAAGGCAATAGCAGAATTAAGCTCAAAGTAGCCTTCTAGATTGTATCCTAGAAATGGGACATGTGTGGAAAGACTGGGGAATTCTGAATAAAGTATGTTAGCTTCTTTTACAGTCCTGTAAAAGATGTTTTATTTTTTACTTTCACTTTTTTCTTTTTTCTTTTTTACTTTATTTACAATGTTTTATTTTTACTTTTGATAAATGAACTGTTTTTTGTAAGATGTTGACATTTAGAGAAGACGAGTGACTGGTACATAGGATTTCTCTATACTATCTTTGCAATTCTTTTGTGTATCTAAAATGATTTCAAAATTAAAATGTTTACAAACAAGGATAATAACAAAGATAACATGAAAAAGGGTAAAACTATCAGACAAAAGACTATGAATAACAACAGACAGTAAGAATAGATTTTGATAAGTAATCTAGATAATACAATCATCATTATGCAGACTTTAGAATAAGCATGGTTAATATGACCAAAGAAATAAAGGAAAATATAAAAAATTTCACCAAAGACTGGACACTATAAAAGGACCAAATGCATATTTTAGAACTTGAAGCTACAATAACACAAATTAAAATCACCAAAGACCATGACATTATTTTTTGAAAGATATTTCTCTATTTCTATTTTACTTGAATCTCCAAAGTATTTGAAATTGTTGATCAGCTCTCTCTTTTAACTCTTACTACTTCTCATCAATTTTCTCCTCCAACATCTTTTTGTTGACTTAATCTCTAAAATCTGTGCTTTAAAATGCTTCTGTTATGTATATTCATTTCTATATGCCCAAGATTTCCTGATTGGTGTTCTGTGTCATCTTACATAATTACTAATATGCTGCTTTTGAATGTAGATATTATTTACCACAATTTTAGCAAGTATTGATTTCTCAGAATTTTTCCCTTTCTTTTTTCTTGTTTCTTTTTCCAAAAGTAATTAAGTTCCTTGAGGATTTGTATTTCCCTGAAGCCCTAAAGTTTTTAATACAGTGATTTACACATAGTAGACATTTCAAACATGTTGATGAATACAGCTTATACAAGGAGACTTGTTATATTTTAGCCCACATTATTACAGTCTAAGAACAAATGCAAATATTCTTGGTATTTATGGCAATATCAGGCTTTCAAAATAAATCTTTAAGCATCTTTTACATTATGATGACACCATCTAATTAGAAATGACATACTTGGAAAACTAAAATGTCACTTTCAAAAATTCTCTATACAAAACAGAATTTTTTGATTTATGGCCTTTAATTTCTAAATTAAGTATGTTATTTTTCCCTTGTTATTATATGTCACCATTTTAATTATTGAATATGTTCAGAGATGAAAATGACTATGAAATGATATGCATTTTTTTCATAAGCAACACTTGATTGTTTTGCTCTAGCAGGTATTTTGGGAATGGAACACAGTTGTAGTTTGTGTACAACCTATTTGTCCTCTGAATTACTATGGATCCTCACTAAGCATCCACTTATGCAGCAGAGAAACTAATATTCCTGATGAGGGCAATAAATAAGGCAGTGTATGCTCCTAGTATAGAGTGTATGTAAGTAAAGTGAGAAAACTAATCAAGCTAACCAGACTGCGCAAAGATAAAATGAGATAAGGTATGTGAGTTCACTTTTTAAATGGAAATTCAAGACACAGATGCAGAATAATAGAAGCATAATTATTCTCATAGTTTCTATTTAATGATTTTAAAAATATATAAATGGTTTATTAAATATTATATATTGATAAACAATTTAGAGATATTTCATACTTGAGAAAGCTCAAAGAAAAATAGCATTTCAGAATTTTTAGCACCTCAAAGCCAAAAAGTGGGAGATGTGAGCAAAAACGGGTAAAGGGTAAAAATAATTCCCATACGTGAGAATACACATCGATGAAGTTGCAAAGCAAATTAGCACATGAATCATACTTGTTTATTATTATATAAGGCAAACAGAATTGAACCCTGGTAAGCTTAATGTATATAAGATATATATATATGTTAAATTCCACTGTGTTCATAGGCCATTTGTAATCCACCACATCGTATTTCTCCACTGAAAGATGAACAGCATTTTCAGAGCTCTTTAAATGTTAGAAATGATGATCTGAGGTTATAGACTGGTAACACTTTATTCAGTATTATGAATTCAAAAGCAATCATGAGTGGATCTTCAAATCTATATTTGAGATTAAATTATAAGGTAGTTTAGGGCCAGTTGGCCTTTTTTAAGGAAATTGACCCATATATATCTGATGTATATGTCCTTGTGTTTTCTTTTTGCCACATACATTTCCCTGTATTAATGTCCATTAGATTGTCAATCTTTATTTAAGCACCTGCTCCTTAACAAGGTTTAGAATCATAGGATTATAGGAAGTATATTTGATTAAAAACATGTCAGCACAATTTTAATTTCCTCCACAATTTAACCCTCCATTCATGTGGCTTCAAAGTATTAAAGGTCTCCAAGACTTTGTTTTACATTATGACCCACCTCAGAAAGTTTGGAGAACGGCATGGCAATCTACTCCAGTATTCTTGCCTGGAGAATCCCATGGACAGAGGAGGGTGGTACACTACAGTTCATGGGCTTGCAAAGAGTTGGACACGACTGAAAAGACTTAGCAAGCACAGAAGGTATACAATGGAAAAATGCATTCCATAGTTTTAGTATCAAGCCTTTTCATGTTAGCCACGATATCCGTTCACTGCTTTATAATAGATGTGTCTATATCAGTTTGACTACCTTTTATTTCTTGGTGATCTTCAAAAGTTGAATATGAAACACGAGTAATTTAACAAGTCTTTCTTTTCTCATCCAGATATTCTAAAGTTGGTAAATCCAAATAACTTTTACCTTTGCCGTGAAAGTAAAAATGTTAGTCACTCAATCACATCTGACTCTTTGCGACCCCATGGACTGTAGCCTATCAGGAGCCCATCAGGCTCCTCCTTCCATGGGATTTGCCATGCAAGAATACTAGAGTGGGTTGCTATTTCCTTTTCCAGGGGATCTTCCTGACCCAAGGATCAAACTCGGATCTCCTATATTACAGGCAGACTCTACCATCTGAGCCACCTCTGTCATTGTAAGGAAATTTCTTTGAGAGTGGCCTCTCATAAATACATCCAGCTAAAACTGCCTAAATAATGTATGTTACAGTTGCCCCCAAACTCCTTTCTTTTTTCATGTGCTTTAACTTGTAAGACACCTCTCTCCTGGATTTTATTGGGACTTTAACTGTTTTTAGAGACCTACAAATGTTCTAAGGGGAGATACAGAGACATAAAGCTCTATAGGGAAAGAGGCATACATTTGGAGTAAAATGTGTTTGCCTCTTAACTATGAAACATTTAGCCATGTTAACTTATTCAAATACTTAGATTCTATCAAACAACTTCTTTAGATGTGATAAATACTTTGCAGATAAAGTGAAAGTGAAGTCGCTCAGTTGTGTCCGACTCTTTGCGACCCCATGGACTGTAGTCTACCAGGCTCCTCAGTCCATGGTAGCCTACCAGTCAACTTAGTCCATGGAATTTTCCAGGCAAGAGTACTGGAGTGGGTCGCCATTTCCTTCTCCAGGTGATCTTCCCAACCCAAGGATTGAACTCAGTTCTCCCCCATTGCGGGCAGATTCTTTACCAGCTGAGCCACCAGGGAAGCCCTGCAGACAAAGAAAATGTAATTTATGACTTTTGCATAAATCACTATTTTAATAAGCACATAAAGTACAAATAGGAAAGCATTTGAAATTGTAGAAGCCCACAAGTACATAGGGTAATATGTTAATAGGCTGCCTGGTTGTATATATGTCTATAGTTTGTCTATGTAAAAAAATCACAGGTGGATAAAATCGGGCATTAAATATAAAATTATAGAAACATCAGTGCCCTATATAAATTAGTTTATATCGAATTATCCCAAAGGCAAGAAGCACATTAACTAAATTCCATCCTTTTAGGAGTGCTAACCATCTTGCCATGAATTGTATTATTAATCTGTAGTTAAAATAATGCAAAGATGCAAAGTTGGATAATTTCATTTCAAATGTGAAGCAAAATATAACGAACAAAGGAAATGCATGGGCAAATTAACAACTGTTTTCATGTTAGGAATTGTATCTTCATGTTTATTTAAAAACAGGAAAATTTTTGTGGATCATGGCATCCGGTCCCATCACTTCGTGGGAAATAGATGGGGAAACAGTGGAAACAGTGTCAGACTTTATTTTTTTGGGCTCCTAAATTACTGCAGATGGTGACTGCAGCCATGAAATTAGAAGACGCTTACTCCTTGGAAGAAAAGTTATGATCAACCTGGATAGTATATTCAAAAGCAGAGACATTACTTTGCCGACTAAGGTCCGCCTAGTCAAGGCTATGGTTTTTCCTGTGGTCATGTATAGACGTGAAAGTTGGACTGTGAAGAAAGCTGAGCGCCGAAGTATCGATGCTTTTGAACTGTAGTGTTGGAGAAGACTCTTGAGAGTCCCTTGGACTGCAAGGAGATCCAACCAGTCCATTCTGAAGGAGATCAACCCTGGGATTTCTTTGGAAGGAATGATGCTAAAGCTGAAACTCCAGTACTTTGGCCACCTCATGCGAAGAGTTGACTCATTGGAAAAGACTGTGATGCTGGGAAGGATTGGGGGCAGGAGGAGAAGGGGATGACCGAGGATGAGATGGCTGGATGGCATCACGGACTCGATGGACGTGAGTCTGAGTGAACTCCAGGAGATGGTGATGGACAGAGAGGCCTGGCGTGCTGCGATTCATGGGGTCGCAAAGAGTCGGACACGACAGAGCGACTGAACTGAACTGAACTGAAATAAAAACTTTATTGTGATATGAACTTGATCAGAGATAAGATAAAGAATGCATACTCTTTAGATTAAAGCATTATGTTTTTCTGCATTTTTGACCCCCGTGCCTTCTATAATTTCTAATTTTTGAGTGAAAAAGTAAAAATGCATCTTCAGGCTTAAAAGAAATTCATGTGGTATTACATATGACTTCAATACTTTCTAGTATGTGCTTCTAGGAATGTTGTAAAATGTACAGATTTATTTAAAAGTAAATAGATGTTTAGAAAAATAAATAAATGCATTAATGAGTTTTATACACAGCCATTGCATCAAAATTAATTGCATATAAGGATTGAATGTCAAAATTATATATAGAAAAAAGAAGAGTAAAATAGGCTATGTTTAAATATCTCAGCTTAGCCTAGAGTAGATGCTGATTCTAAATAATGTCTCTGTAACTTCTACAGTCTGTTTTCTGCCTTCAATCTACAAAAATTAAAGACGATGTGAGGATTAATTCAAATAATAGTAATATAGCCTGTCAAAATATGTTAGAAGATAATGTCTAAAATTGCGAAGCAAACTTCTTTCTGAACAAGAAAACAGCAATATCAACATTTTATATATTAGGTTTTTTGTAGTTGATAAAACAATATGAAGATATACCTGTGTTGGTTCTTCATTTGGAATACTCCCAATAAATTAAATTTTTGTCTTACCTCTGTCTTATCTACATTTCCAAGTTACTTAAAAATCCTTCCTAATAAATACAATTATAGAAGCTGAATGGGCTTCCCTGGTAGCTCAGATGGTAAAGAGTCTGCCTGCCAATCCAGGAGATGCAGTTTCAATCCCTGGGTTGGGAAGATCCCCTGGAGGAGAGCATGGTAACCCACTCTAGTATTCTTGCCTGGAGAATCCCCATGGACAGAGGAGCCTGGAGGGCAATAGTCTATGAGATCACAAAAAGTTAAACAGGACTGAGCAACTAAGAACAGCACAGCATAGAAGCTAATGTATATTGGTAAATTCATCATTTACACATAATGGATGACATTTAAAATTGTGTGATACAAAAATCACCTGAATATTATTTTTCACTGTAAGTTACACATTAAGCACACATTTTGAAATATATTATCATATCACCATCAACTGAAAAGGCTCTTCATGTGAAACCACTTTTTAATGACTATGTAGGAAATTTGTGTCTTTGAGGAAAGTACTTTATGCCTTTCAAGCAACTAGATAAACTAGGTGACACAGTGTATTATGTCATCAATAATAACTAATTTCAATATTATTTTTATTTTATTTGTGCATGCAAAGAAACTATATTCTTCAGTCTTTTAAAAATAAGACCAACTATCAAAAAACATTTATATTTAGATCTAATCTTGATTTTGAAATTACTTTGGTATAGTTTTATTTTATAGAGTGTTCTAGGTTATGCTTGTCTACGAAAGGCTGCCTGTATTAGAGTATAAAGATGTGGATAAGATGCACAAGTTGTATTATTGATCAGAGAAGGACTGAATGTGATAGACACACATGATGTCAGTTATCAGAGAAACCCATGCTGAGGCAGGGCAGGGCGGTGCATTATTATTAGTTGTTACTGTGGCTTATAAACCTATAGGGGAGTGTGAGAATTTCCTCCTTGGAGAAAATGGAGCACATATACAATTTTCAAAAACCTCACAATTGGTTCCAATATTTCTACAAAGTGCATCAATGCCCTAGAGCAGTGGCACCAGCCTTTTTTGCACCAGAGACCAGTTTCATGGAAGATAATTTTTCCAAGGGCCAAGGTGGGGGGTTGGTTTCAGGATAATTCAGGTACATTACATTTACTGTGCAATTATTTCTATTATTACATCAGCTTCGCTTTGGATCTTCAGGCATTAAATCCTGAAGTTCGGGATGCCCCCAGAACACTGTATCTCAAACTTTAATGAGAATCAGATCACTTTGAGGGCATGTGAAAATATAGATTTTTACCTACTCCCAGTGTTCTATTTCAGTAGTTCTGTGGGGACTTTGAGAGTTTACATTTCAATCATATTCTAGGTCCTGTTGATGTGGCTGCTCTGGGCCTCACACTTTGACACAACCACTTTCGAAAGTGCTGTTTCTCCCAAGCATGTCATTCATGGGAGACCTTGTCAAGGGTGAGGGAAAGTATTCCCTCCACTGGTGATTTTACTGTCTGAATCTTCAAGTAATATTAATATTAGACACACAGCCTGCATTTTTATAAACTAGAACTATAAAAGACTAACAATTTTTACATTTCTTTAAACTTAGCATATATTATATACTAGACAAATGAATACTAAAGTGGATAAGCTTGGGTCTTTTGACCCAAAATCACTGCAGATGCTGACTGCAACCATGAGATTAGAAGATGCTTGCTCCTTGGAAGAAAAGCTATGACAAACCTAGACAGCATATTAAAAAGAAGAGACATTACTTTGCCANATACTAAAGTGGATAAGCTTGGGTCTTTTGACCCAAAATCACTGCAGATGCTGACTGCAACCATGAGATTAGAAGATGCTTGCTCCTTGGAAGAAAAGCTATGACAAACCTAGACAGCATATTAAAAAGAAGAGACATTACTTTGCCAACAAAGGTCCATATAGTCCAAGCTATGGTTTTTCCCATAGTCATGTATGGATATGAGGGTTGGACCATAAAGGAGGCAAAGCACTGAAGAACTGATGCTTTTGAACTGTGGTGTTGGAGAAGACCCTTGGGAGTGCCTAGGACTGCGAGATCAAACCAGTTAATTCTAAAGGAAATCAACCCTAAAGATTCATTGGAAGGACTGATACTAAAGCTGAAGTTCCAATACTTTAGCCACCTGATGCAAACAGCTGACCCATTAGAAAAGACCCTGATGATGAGAAAGATTGAAGGCAGGAGGACAAGGGAATAGCAGAGGCCAAGACAGTTGGATGGCATCACTGACTTGATGGACATGAGTTTGAGCAAGCTCTGGGAGATGGTAAGGGACAGGGAAGCCTGGCGTGCTTCAGTCCATGGGGTTGCAAAGAGTTGGACATCGCTGAGTGACTGAACAACAAAATCTAGTTCAAATTAGTTGGGTTATAAAGAAATAAAAGCTGGTAAGTTCATGGTAAAGAGATGTTCAAGGAGGAGACAGAACACAAAGGAAAAGCAACTAGTGCAACATGAAATCTGAGTCAGAAAAGACTCAGAAGGAGCTGGCTCAAGGGTTATGTCTTGAAAGATGGATAGATATTATGTGTGTCATAGCAAAGTATTTTCGACAATGGAATACTCTATAATGTAATCTAATTCATTTTTCTGATATGTATGAAAAATGAAGACAAACATAAGTTTATTATTATTTGGTCACTAAATGATTTGTACCCTGTTTTTTTTCTTTATGATTTTGCTTCGTTCTGAATACAAATTTTCATTTATTTTGTGTTGTTGTTGAGCATATATTTATAAATTAGAATGAGGGCAAGACTGACCTGCTTTAGAAGAAAAAAAATCTTACCATATTCCAAGAATAATTTCTGCCAGTTCCATTTCCTCCCATCCCCCTTAGGAGCATGAAGAGATTTCTTGTATAGGGGAAAGAAAGCATAAATAGCTACTAACTAGAAAGAACTGTTTATGAAATATTTAGTGGGGCCATACTTGTTGCAATGAAGTCAACTTGAATTTAAAAC
Source organism: Oreotragus oreotragus (assembly GCA_006410675.1). NCBI lineage: Eukaryota > Metazoa > Chordata > Mammalia > Artiodactyla > Bovidae > Oreotragus > Oreotragus oreotragus. The sequence continues at coordinate 248,156 of SJYX01006991.1, forward strand.
AAATTTGAATTTAAAACAATTGTTTTTAAATATTTCATTTTGTAATATTTAATTGCCCTAACAATGAGAGAAAATAAAAATCATTTCAGGCAGAAGAACTAACATATATAGCAGCACTTAAACATATATCTGAATGAGAAACAAATGCAAGCAGTTGTTTTCCTTGTGACATAAAATTAAGATGTAAATAATGATGGAGTAAAGTAGCTTATGTATCACTCATTGATACACTGAAACCTTTCTTTGTGTTTGGGGTGTGTGTGTGTGTGTGTATGTGTGAGTGCATGATAATCCATATAATGCAGTAGTATAGAGTTATTAAGAATACTATGTTTGGCATAAGATTTAAAAGTCACTTTTGTTGAAGTAAATGTACTTTTAGTTTGTAAGATTGTTTATGAAGTTAATTCATCATATATTTATTAAGAATGCTATATGTGTCAGATGCTATTTCTGAGTACTGATGATACAGTGTTAAACAATTCTTGACCCTCATCAAGACTATATTCTATATCAAGGATATTTAAAAAGAAGAGCTATATATTTTAACAGAATTAATCATGTATATAATTATGGGATAAATATATCTGAAATATCTGAAGTCTTTTCATAATATTAATTTTCAAAAAAAAAAACAGTGGGAAATTATCTCATGAAGGACACCAGAACTAAAAAAACACTCAGGGAATAAGAGAAAGGTAATGGAAACCAGGGTTGCATAATGCAAACGTTCCCAACACATAAAGAGTTTTGATAGGACGTATAAAATAAGAAAGTAAAATTTAGTGTAAGATACTATTTTAAAAGATGATAGAATTGAAATATAGTTTGTAAGTACAACTCTCATAATTTTCAAAGACTAACTTTCACATTGAGTGAAAGAGTCAACACTTGGATCACATTAATTTTAAACATACTCTTAAAGGATTTTCCTCAAAACCATATTTTGTCTTGTTTCTTCTCTGTCTCATGCAGTCTGTTGTTCAATTTCCTGTTGATCAATGCCCAGAAAATAGACTTTGCCCTTTAAAGAATTTTACACCTCTCTGCATATATTGAGAGAGTTGGGTAAAAGGCAATGTTTCTTATCTACCCTTTGCAGATATTCTCAATGTGCTATTTTCTTATCCAATTTTTTTTTCTAATTTAAGATTCCTTATGCATATCACGGTGATTTTTCCCCCTAACACACCTAGTTCTCATATATATATATAGTACCAGTCACTAAATGAAAAATGATAGATTGTGCCAAACTCTATTTCCTCTCATTATTGTAAGCAGTGGCACTTAATTTTTTCTCCTATACTGGCTTGCTAAGTTTTACTACTAATTTTAAAATAATAACAAAACAGTTTCTCAGTTAACTAGGAAAGCAAACATGATTCACAATTATAAATTTAAACATAAGGAGATCCTTATTTCTTAATGAAAGCATTAATGAAAACTAACAAATTTATGTGTAATTATATATATAAAGACGAAACACGTTCTCCACATAGAAAAAAGTAAGTATGATTAATGAGAACAATGAATGTCTCAGTGATAGCAAAATACTATTTTTTTCCCCTCTACATAGTCTGAAACAAAACTATTTAAAAAGAAAAGTTAGTCCCTGGATGTTGCCCATCAATAAAATGAAAATGCAGAACATTTCTGATATAAAACTTTGGTCATTTAACTAAAACTTGTAATACTTCTACTCATTTCACAAAACATTAAATTATACCATTTAAAAAGTGAAAAGTATAAAAGATATATGTATCTATAGTGTCTGTGAGACTCTAAATTGATTAACCTTTCTAAAAAAAGCAAATTAACATTTGACTGAGTAACCTATATTTCTTGTAAGATAACTTCTAGAAAAATTAGAATTGCTGACAGTATAAAAATATGCATATTGTTTTGAATAATAACATTATTGTATACAGCAGGAACTGGGCTATGTGTTTTACATGTAAGTTGTGGAAATCAGAGATTTTTGTTTTATATTTTAAGTGTGCAGCTTATTAGCTATATGAATTGATCCAAAACTATAAATTAATCCCTATGAAATTTATCATGTTCGTCCCTAAAATGTGATGATAATAACAAATATCAAGAAGTGTTGCTGTGTAAATGAAATGAAACAATACTCATGGAAACACCTGGCAAAAAATGTTATTTCTCTTTCATTAGCATTTCTTGTTTATAGACTTAGGCTGGAACCTGGTTAATTTTTAAAAAGCAATAGTTTTTATAAGTATATTTTATAAGTATTTAAAAGTATTTTTAAAGATTTGCTGCCACTTGAAATGTTAAGACCAAAACATATTTCAAAAGAAGCCATTTGCTAGGGATTACTTGATGGGAAATTATATAAGCAAGTATATTAGCTCATAAAAATGCTAACATAGTTCAGTCAGCACCAAATGTGTGTCTGAACAGAGAGAGAGAAGAGAAAAAGAAAACACTAAAGAAAGCCAGGTTTTGAAAAATGTCTCCTATGATTACAAATGTTCAAGACATGGATAAAATACTTCAAAAAGCAACCGAATGCTGACTGCAATTACTAGTTTTTTGTTCTTTTTTCTTGAATCTCAGAAGATTAAGAACTTGAAAGATGAAACTTCATAATACAAGAGAATGTAATTGAGACAATAGGCAGGAGAAAATACAGATAAAAGGCAAGATGATTTAGACCAAATGTAAGTTTCTCTCTTGAATTACCAAAGTGAGTCAAGAACGGGGAGTTTACGCCTGAAACTCTAACAGAGAAAATAAAAGAAGAAATACTTTTAAAACTCATTATATGACCTTGTTGCTTCCTACAAATAAGAACTACAGGAGGAGGTGATTTTACTGGCTGTGACAGATAGTCTTTATTCCAGTTTTTGGCATAGATGTTATCCTAAAGTAAGTGGCGTAAATGAAAACCATTTTGTGTGGGATAGGCATTCTAATAACGCAATCTGGGTAGACTCAACTTTGTCTCCTATCTCCATTCTCACTCCTCTGGTAACAGTATATGGTGACTCTAGAAATGTTTGCAGCTTAGAAACATCTGGTCTATCTGGAAAACTTCAGCTCTTTCTATGAAACATTCTTTTAGAATACCTGCAGGTGATGAATACAACAGAGGGTGAGAATTATCTGGATTCTCATCCACATGTCATCTAGGCTGAGATGATTTGTAGACCAGGATCAGCTAGGAATGTCTATTTACATGTGTCCTCTCCGTATAACTTGAGGTCCCTCACAGCATGGTGACCACTAAGCGTTTGAGTTTTCTGTATAATGGCTAGGGCTCCAAGAACAGAGCAAAGGCTGAAGGTTTAAATGACTAGAATATAGAATTCACCTCCTCTTGGGAGGACAGTACAAAATGTAGTCATATTTCAAAATCACAGTACCACTGGTTCTCCATACCAAAGCCCCTCAGTCCACCTCTGGCCTCAGCTTTCTGCGCAGTGGGCCATTCCCTTATTTGCTACTAGCAGTCTGTCTGTTAAGTTCTTATCTGGTGCAGTAGCTGCTCTAGTTCTCTGCTTTTCTCTTCCCTCCTCATCTGTTTTTGTGGTCTGGGTGGAGATCTTTAGGTATATTATATATATTCTCTTTCACTAATCCTGGGGAAATTGTTTACAAATAATAATAAATTAAGCTTGTTCATATCAAGGAAAATCAAATTAAGCAAATGAATAAGTGAATAATTCTCTTAATTGATTCAACATGTCCCCAGCAAGACTGGGCTCCAGTTGCACCCAGTGGTAACCAGCTGAGTGATTCCATCTGTGTTGGTTTTTGGCTTTCTCTGTTGCATGTCCTTCACTTGTGTTTTTACAACTTTCTCAAATGAACAACCCACAGAAAAGTTGAGATCTTGGTTATATTTTTGGGCAAGGGGTAAAAAGGTAGAAATCAATTTCATTTATGAATGAATATAGATGTCAAAATACTAAAATAAAACAGAACAAAAATAAGAAACCATATCACACCGTACATTGTCAAAAAGTGGCTTACTTTATGAATGCAAAAGACTTATGTTTTATTGAAGTAATCAACGGTCCCTAACACTTTTAGCTCCAGGGACTGGTTTTGTTGACAACAATTTTTCTGCGGACCAGGGGTGGGGGGAAGATTCCAGCACATTACATTTTTAATTCATTTTATTTCTATTATTGTTACATCCATAACACCTCAGATCATCAGGCCTTAGATCCCAGAGGTTCAGAACCCCTGAATAACTGGCATCCAATAAACTATATAGATGTAAAGTGTACAATTTTATATATTCACTCAGAATTATCAGTATAATTAAGATAATTTAAAAAGCCATCATTCCCAAAGTTTCCTTGTACCCTATTTTAATCTAATTTATCATATCAGTGAAATATAAAATTATAAAGAATTCTTATTTAAAATTAAGCAATTGAAAAAATCTACCTGACCAGAGTAAATATGAATGTGGATTAAATAAAGGGATGAGAGAATAACATAAAAATGTAAGCTGGTAAAACTACCTTGGAAAATAATCTTCCATTATTTTTAATATGAAACATGAGCAGAATTTATGAATTCATGATCCCATTTTGTTATATATCCTAATAAACACATACACACACATATGCTATATGCTCATGATAGCATAGTCTTTGCAACAAAGCTCTCCTTCAAAAAGAGAATGGCTAAAAGCAAAAGAATATTACAGAGAAGTGAAAATGAGCCATAGCACCACCTTAATCAATAGTATCAGAGAAGGCAATGGCACCCCACTCCAGTAATCCTGCCTGGAAAATCCCATGGATGGAGAAGCCTGGTAGGTTGTAGTCCATGGGGTCACGAAGAGTCGGATACTTACTGAGCAACTTCACTTTCACTTTTCACTTTCATGCATTGGAGAAGGAAATGGCAACCCACTCCAGTGTTCTTGCCTGGAGAATCCCAGGGACGGCAGAGCCTGCTGGGCTGTCGTCTGTGGGGTCGTACAGAGTTGGACACGACTGAAGCGACTTAGCAGCAGCAGCAGCAAACAATAGTATAGCATCGCTAATGGAGAGTCCACCCAATTTGATGAGTTTCCTAATGTCGTGTCCTGAAGACTGCAGACCACATCAAATAAAATTTCACCTGAATATAATCAGTTCTTTAATCCTAACTTCCTTTTTCTTGGAAATACAAGAGAATGAAGATCAGTTTAATAATACCTCAAGTACACAGACAAATCCAGACTATGTGACATTCTGTAAGACAACAATACTGTCTTAAAAAAGGAATACCATGAAGAAAACATAAGAGGGTGATCTGTTTCTAGATTAAAGAAGGCTAAAGAGATATCAGTATACAGTGTATGCACACTGAAAAACACTGAAGCATTTTTGAGACAGTTATGAAAATTTTAATATGAACTGAATACTAATCATTCAAGGGAATTTTAATTTTCTTTTGCTTAATAATATTCTTTATTTAGAACATATTTCTAATTTTTTATAGGTGCAAGCTCAATTTTTGTTTTATTGATTTATGGATCTTGGTTATGTGTATCAATAATTTGTTTTGCTTTATCATGCAGCAAATGGGACAATATGTTAAAAACTAAATGTAACTGATGTACATATAGATATTCATTGAAATTTTATGAATTTAAATGTTATAAGATAAATTTTATAATTATAAATAAATTTAAAATAGTTTATTTAAAAAATTAAAATAAATATTCCTTTCTCTAGCTTCTCTAGGTCTCTATCATTTTTCACTTTGGCGTCAGAATTCTTTTACTCACACACAGATCTGATTAAGCTATTTATTTCTCAAGGCTTAATTTAAATAGCACTGTTCTGAGAATCTTCACTTAACTTCCCAGGAATAATCCATTGTTTTGGATTGTTTTGGTTTTGATGATCCCCTATATGATTTTCCATAATAAATATACAGTTGATATTCTATCTTAGTCTAAGTGTTATTCAGTTTTTTATTACTCTTTCTAAACCCTGATATATTTTTGTATGCAACTGAGCTGCTGAGATTTAGAGTGCTCAGTTCAGTTCAGTTGCTCAGTCATGTTGGACTTTTTGCAATCCCAAGGAGTGCAGCAAGCCAGGATTCCCTGTCTATCACCAACTCCTGGAGCTTCCTCAGACGCCATGTACATCAAGTCAGTGATGCCATCCAACCATCTCAACTGCTGTCATCCACTTTTCCTCCTGCCTTCAATCTTTCCCATTATCAGGGTCTTTTCCAAGGAGACAGTTCTTCGCATCAGGTGGAGAAAGTACTGGAGCTTCAGCATCAGTCCTTCCGACCAATATTTAGGACTGATTTCCTTTAAGAATTAACTGGTTTGTTCTTCTTGCAGTCCAAAGGAATCTCAAAAGCCTTCTCCAACACCACAGTTCAAGAGCATCAATTTTTTGCTGCTCAGTTTTCTTTATGGTCCAAATCTCATATCCATACATTACTTCTGGAAAAACCACAGCTTTGACTAGATGGACCTTTGTCGGCAAAGTATGTCTCTGCTTTTGAATACACTGTCTAGGTTTTCTTCCCAGGAGCAAGCATCCTTTAACTTCATGGTTGCAGTCACCATCTGAAGTGATTTTGGAGCCCAAGAAAATAAAACCATTCACTATTTCCATTGTTTCCCCATTTTTTGCCATACAGTGATGGGACGGGATGCCATGATCTTTGTTTTCTGAATGTTGAGTTCTAAGTCAGCCTTTTCCCTCTCCTTTTTCACTTTCATCTAGAGCCTCTTTAGTTACTCTTGGTTTTCTGCCACAAGGGTGGTGTCATCTGCGTATCTGAGATTATTGATATTTCTCCTGGAAATCTTAGTTTCAGCTGGTGCTTTACCAGCCTGGCATTTCTCATATTGTACTCTGCAAATAAGTTAAATAAACAGGGTAACAATATATAGCCTTGAAATACTCCTTTTCCAATTTGGAACCAGTCTATTTTTCCATGTACAGTTCTAACTGTTGCTTTTTCACCTGTATACAAATTTCTCAGGAGGCAGGTAAGGTGGTCTGTTATTTTCATCTCGTTAAGAATTTTCCATAGTTTGTTGTGATCCACACAGTCAAAGGCTTTGATGTAATCAATAAAGCAGAAGTAGATGTTTTTCTGGACTTCTCTTGCTTTTGCTATGATCCAGCAGATGTTGGCAATTTGATCTCTGGTTCCTCTGACTTCTCTAAATCCAGCTTGAACATCTGGAAGTTCTCAGTTAACATACTACTGAAGCCTGGCTGGGAGAATTTTGAGCATTACTTTGCTAGCATGTGAGAAGAGTGCAATTGTGCAGTACTGTGAACGTTCTGTGGCATTGTGTTTTTGGGGATTGGTATGAAAAGTGACCATTTCCAGTCCTGTGACCACTGCTGAGTTTTCCAAATTTGCTAGCATATTAAGTGCAGCACTGTCAGAGGCATCATCTTTTAGGATTTGAAACAGCTCAGCTGAAATTCCATCACCTCCACTAGCTTTTTTTGTAGTGATGCTTCCTAAGGCCCACTTGACTTCACATTCCAGGATGTCTGGCTCTAGGTGAGTGATCACACCATCGTGATTATCTGAGTTATGAAGATCTTTNAATTTTATAATTATAAATAAATTTAAAATAGTTTATTTAAAAAATTAAAATAAATATTCCTTTCTCTAGCTTCTCTAGGTCTCTATCATTTTTCACTTTGGCGTCAGAATTCTTTTACTCACACACAGATCTGATTAAGCTATTTATTTCTCAAGGCTTAATTTAAATAGCACTGTTCTGAGAATCTTCACTTAACTTCCCAGGAATAATCCATTGTTTTGGATTGTTTTGTTTTTGATGATCCCCTATATGATTTTCCATAATAAATATACAGTTGATATTCTATCTTAGTCTAAGTGTTATTCAGTTTTTTATTACTCTTTCTAAACCCTGATATATTTTTGTATGCAACTGAGCTGCTGAGATTTAGAGTGCTCAGTTCAGTTCAGTTGCTCAGTCATGTTGGACTTTTTGCAATCCCAAGGAGTGCAGCAAGCCAGGATTCCCTGTCTATCACCAACTCCTGGAGCTTCCTCAGACGCCATGTACATCAAGTCAGTGATGCCATCCAACCATCTCAACTGCTGTCATCCACTTTTCCTCCTGCCTTCAATCTTTCCCATTATCAGGGTCTTTTCCAAGGAGACAGTTCTTCGCATCAGGTGGAGAAAGTACTGGAGCTTCAGCATCAGTCCTTCCGACCAATATTTAGGACTGATTTCCTTTAAGAATTAACTGGTTTGTTCTTCTTGCAGTCCAAAGGAATCTCAAAAGCCTTCTCCAACACCACAGTTCAAGAGCATCAATTTTTTGCTGCTCAGTTTTCTTTATGGTCCAAATCTCATATCCATACATTACTTCTGGAAAAACCACAGCTTTGACTAGATGGACCTTTGTCGGCAAAGTATGTCTCTGCTTTTGAATACACTGTCTAGGTTTTCTTCCCAGGAGCAAGCATCCTTTAACTTCATGGTTGCAGTCACCATCTGAAGTGATTTTGGAGCCCAAGAAAATAAAACCATTCACTATTTCCATTGTTTCCCCATTTTTTGCCATACAGTGATGGGACGGGATGCCATGATCTTTGTTTTCTGAATGTTGAGTTCTAAGTCAGCCTTTTCCCTCTCCTTTTTCACTTTCATCTAGAGCCTCTTTAGTTACTCTTGGTTTTCTGCCACAAGGGTGGTGTCATCTGCGTATCTGAGATTATTGATATTTCTCCTGGAAATCTTAGTTTCAGCTGGTGCTTTACCAGCCTGGCATTGCTCATATTGTACTCTGCAAATAAGTTAAATAAACAGGGTAACAATATATAGCCTTGAAATACTCCTTTTCCAATTTGGAACCAGTCTATTTTTCCATGTACAGTTCTAACTGTTGCTTTTTCACCTGCATACAGATTTTTCAGGAGGCAGGTAAGGTGGTCTGGTATTCTCATCTCGTTAAGAATTTTCCGTAGTTTGTTGTGATCCACACAGTCAAAGGCTTTGATGTAATCAATAAAGCAGAAGTAGATGTTTTTCTGGACTTCTCTTGCTTTTGCTATGATCCAGCAGATGTTGGCAATTTGATCTCTGGTTCCTCTGACTTCTCTAAATCCAGCTTGAACATCTGGAAGTTTTCAGTTAACATACTGTTGAAGCCTGGCTGGGAGAATTTTGAGCATTACTTTGCTAACATGTGAGAAGAGTGCAATTGTGCAGTAGTGTGAACGTTCTGTGGCATTGTGTTTTTGGGGATTGGTATGAAAAGTGACCATTTCCAGTCCTGTGACCACTGCTGAGTTTTCCAAATTTGCCAGCATATTAAGTGCAGCACTGTCACAGCATCATCTTTTAGGATTTGAAATAGATCAGCTGAAATTCCATCACCTCCACTAGGTTTTTTTGTAGTGATGCTTCCTAAGGCCCACTTGACTTCACATTCCAGGATGTCTGGCTCTAGGTGAGTGATCACACCATCGTGATTATCTGAGTTATGAAGATCTTTCTTGTATATTTCTTCTGTGTATTCTTGCCAACTTTTCTTAATATGTTCTGCATTTGTTAGATCCATACTATGTCTGTCCTTTATTGTGCCCATCTTTTCATGAAATGTTCCCTTGGTATCTCTAATTTTCTTGAAGAGATCTCTAGTCTTTCCCATTCTATTGTTTTCCTCAGTTTATTTGCATTGATCACTGAGGAAGACTTTCTTTCTCTCCTTGCTATTTTTGGAAATCTGTATTCATATGGGTATATCTTTGCTTTTCTCCTTTGCCTTAGCGTCTCTTATTTTCTCTGCTATTTATAAGGCCTCCTCAGACAACCATTTGCCTTTTTGCATTTCTTTTTCTTAGGGATGGTCTTGATCCCTGCCTCCCGTACAATGTCATAAACCTCTGTCCATTAGTCTGCTCTCACACCTAAATACTAAAAATAGTCACATTGTAATATACACATCTGAATATTTCTTATGACACATTTTTGTATGCTATTATTTAAGAACTGAATCAATATAAAAATCACATATTCAAAAATCACTTTAAATAGCTCTCTGTCACATATGTAACATTGATCTCAATATATTTTGAAGAATAAAGCCTTCCTAAAGGTCTAATACACTACTGTAAAAAATCTACTATTAGACATCATGATACAAATCAATACATACATTTGGCAAAACTATCAATAGTGACACTCAAAGAAGTTTACCATTTTTTTTATTTTAAAACTCCTTTTAATTAATATAGCAATTTTATTCTGAACACCAATATATTGAAATGAATTTTGACAGTGTTTTTTCTCCTGAGTTGTTTTTAAAAATAATGTGTAATAGATATAAGATAAAATCCCTCTATAATAGAAAAAAATACTGCCTATCTAAGCTACTCAGACCGGGGAAGGCAATGGCACCCCACTCCAGTACTCTTGCCTGGAAAATCCAATGGACGGAGTAGCCTGGTGGGAGGCAGTCCATGGGGTCGCTAACAGTCGGACAGACTGAGCAACTTCACTTTCACTTTTCTCTTTCATGCATTGGAGAAGGAAATGGCAGCCCACTCCAGTATTCTTGCCTGGAGAATCCCAGGGATGGGGGAGCCTGGTGGGCTGCCGTCTATGGGGTCACACAGAGTCGGACATGACTGAAGTGACTTAGCAGTAGCAGCAAGCTACTCAAACATAATCCACTCTAACATATGGGTCATTGATTATGTTTCTGTTAGCTTCTTAAGTTGTTACTCTCACTGACATTTTAATATCATCCTTTGTTGAGAGAAAATTTAGGTAATGAAAAGTTTTGCATTTGATAAGCTTGCATAGATTTTATTGTTTGGATGCCAAATCAATTTATTTAATATACACAACTGAAGGAGAAACAAACACTATCTCATTTAGTCAATTGATTCCCCCTAGGTTTTTGCTATTTCACTTTTGGTTATTTTATTTATAGTTTTCTTGTCATGCTAGAATTGAAACCTAGACCTCCAGCCACAGCAGTGACCGTCCAAGCTAGTCCTACATGCAAAGTAAAGTATGCTCTCCTGGCTGACCTTCCTGGCTTTAGCTTAGAATTAGACAACTTATTTTCTTTTCTTTTATGCCAGTGGCAGAACTACTCGCTCCTGCATCCATATGTATTAGACAAAGCATGAAGCCCTGGCTGCTGTGTACTGCTTTTCTAGCACATAGAGCTTGCTCGGTGCTTGTATCTCAGCTCAGGAGACAAACAGAAGGCTTAAGAAGGCTTCTATTTGTTCTGAGGTCTTAGTTTACTCTGCCAAGTAGAACCACCAAAGGCTTTGTATTTCTATATCTGTTTGATGATGAGTTCACAAAGGAAATAATTTATATGCTTCCCTCCTGGTATGTTTCCTCTTCATCAAAAGAAATACACTTAAATGCAATAGGTGTAATTAAATTAAACACTCCAATACAGGCATAAACTCTAGGCTTTGTTTATAGACAGATAATCAGAATTCCATGTTAATGCAGCAGGGCTATTGCTTTCTAAATTTAGCCTAAAACAAATGAAAAGGCAGTCTTCGTTTGTGTATTATCAAGTTGCGTTATTCTACTGCTGAGGTATAGCAGTATAGCTATTCTGAAACATTCCCATGTGCCAACCTCAATAATGATAATACAGCTAAAACTATGTCTATAAAAATCCTTTACACTTCACAGTGTATGCATTGGATCCTATGATATGCATACATATTTAATTTTATAGTCACTAAAACTGGGACTGAGAGACCACTTGGATCCAGTAGTTTCTTAACATTAAAGAACATTACTGGATAGATCACACTTTTATATTGCAGCTGTCATTTTCCAGAGGCAATATATCATAGTGGTTAAGGACTTGGATTTTGAAGTCAGGTTGTCTGGTTTTTTGCTTGTTTGTTTCACAAATTCTGCCAGTTAGTAGCTGCGTATTTTTCACAGTTTACCTAACTTTCTATGCCACCTTCTGGAAGATACACTGAGAGCTCAATAGAGCAGATGGAATATAGGAGGAGTCAAAATCAACGATAGTTATGTGTCTGTGTATGTGTGTGTTTAGTATAATTTTCTTTTTACCTGTTGTGTAATTTTGCCACATTGTCTATTTGTGTTGCACTACAGGGTCCCCTAACCAGTTCTGATTGGCAATCTCTAGCAGGCATTTGAGTAGGCACAGCATGGTGGTGTGTGACGGGGAAAGTATGAGAGAATTGAAGAAACAGTATATCTTCCCTTTGCCACACAGACAGTGTGGATCAGGACTGGTACCTGGCATGTATTAAATTGCATTATGTTTAAATTTGTATTATCTTCCACAAAGTTGTTCTTTAGTTTAAACTTCAATATTCTCTTAACAACATAAAGGAGTGGAAATTTAATAGGATGTTCTTTCTTGTAGGTTTATATACGTTTTCTATATCTCTAACTATATTGTATGTTTATCCTCAAATATAAACATGTACTTTTCTCTTTCTCTGTATGTGTCAAAGAATAAGGACAAGTATAGGTGAGAAAGTTATCTCAAAACAGCTAAAATTAAACTCTATCAACAACAGAGAAGGCGAGACCATACGAAAGAGCATACATGATAATCAGGTAGGAAATAGGATCTACTCTGTCTTCCAGGGTAGACTCACTTTACTTTAAGCCCCCACCAGCAGCAGGTTGATTATATCTTTGCAGCCAAAGATGGAGAAGCTCTATACAGTCAGCAAAAACAAGACCGGGAGCTGACTGTGGCTCAGATCATGAACTCCTTATTGCCAAATTCAGACTTAAATTGAAGAAAGTGGGGAAAACCACTAGACCATTCAGGTATGACCTATATCAAATCCTTTTTGACTATACAGTGGATGTGAGAAATAGATTTAAAGAACTAGATCTGATAGACACAGTGCCTGATGAACTGTGGAAGGAGGTTCGTGACATTGTACAAGAGACAGGAATCAAAATCATCCACAAGAAAAAAAAAAAACATGCAAAAAGCAAAATGGCTGTCTGAGGAGGCCTTACAAATAGCTGGGAAAAGAAAAGAAGTGAAAAGCAAAGGAGAAAAGAAAAGATATACCCATGTGAATGCAGAGTTTNTAATTTTCTTTTTACCTGTTGTGTAATTTTGCCACATTGTCTATTTGTGTTGCACTACAGGGTCCCCTAACCAGTTCTGATTGGCAATCTCTAGCAGGCATTTGAGTAGGCACAGCATGGTGGTGTGTGACAGGGAAAGTATGAGAGAATTGAAGAAACAGTATATCTTCCCTTTGCCACACAGACAGTGTGGATCAGGATTGGTACCTGGCATGTATTAAATTGCATTATGTTTAAATTTGTATTATCTTCCACAAAGTTGTTCTTTAGTTTAAATTTCAATATTCTCTTAACAACAAAAAGGAGTGGAAATTTAATAGGATGTTCTTTCTTGTAGGTTTACATACATTTTCTATATCTCTAACTATATTGTATGTTTATCCTCAAATATAAACATGTACTTTTCTCTTTTTCTGTATGTGTCAAAGGATAAGGACAAGTATAGATGAGAAAGTTATCTCAAAACAGCTAAAATTAAACTCTATCAACAACAGAGAAGGCGAGACCATACTAAAGAGCATACATGATAATCAGGTAGGAAATAGGATCTACTCTGTCTTCCAGGGTAGACTCACTTTACTTTAAGCCCCCACCAGCAGCAGGTTGATTATATCTTTGCAGCCAAAGATGGAGAAGCTCTATACAGTCAGCAAAAACAAGACCGGGAGCTGACTGTGGCTCAGATCATGAACTCCTTATTGCCAAATTCAGACTTAAATTGAAGAAAGTGGGGAAAACCACTAGACCATTCAGGTATGACCTATATCAAATCCTTTTTGACTATACAGTGGATGTGAGAAATAGATTTAAAGAACTAGATCTGATAGACACAGTGCCTGATGAACTGTGGAAGGAGGTTCGTGACATTGTACAAGAGACAGGAATCAAAATCATCCACAAGAAAAAAAAAAAACATGCAAAAAGCAAAATGGCTGTCTGAGGAGGCCTTACAAATAGCTGGGAAAAGAAAAGAAGTGAAAAGCAAAGGAGAAAAGAAAAGATATACCCATGTGAATGCAGAGTTTCGAAGAAGAGCAAGGAGAGATAAGAAAACTTTCCTCAGTGATCAATGCAAAAAATAGAGGAAAACAACAGAATTGGAAAGATTAGAGATCTCTTCAAGAAAATAAGAGGTACCAAGGGAACATTTCATGTAAAAATGGGCTTAATAAAGGACAGAAACGGTATAGATCTAACATAAACAGAAGATATTTAGAAAAGGTAGCAAGAATACACAGAAGAACTATACAAAAAAGATCTTCACAACCCAGATAATCATGATGGTGTGATCACTCACCTAGAGCCAGACATCTTGGAATGTGAAGTCAAGAGGGCCTTAGGAATCATCACTACAAAAAAAAGCTAGAGGAGGTGATGAAATTTCAGCTGAGCTATTTCAAAATCTAAAAGATAATGCTGTGAAATTGCTGCACTTAATATGCCAGCAAATTTGGAAAGCTCAGCAGTGGTCACAGGACTGGAAAAGGTCAGTTTTCATCCCAATCCCAAAGAAAGGCAATGCCAAAGAATGCTCAAACTACTGCACAACTGCACTCATCTCCCACGCTAGTAAAGTAATTCTCAAAATTCTCCAAGACAGGTTTCAGCAATATGTGAACTGAGAACTTCCAGATGTTCAAGCTGGATTTAGAAAAGTCAGAGGAACAATCCACTGGATCATAGAAAAAGCAAAAGAGTTCCAGAAAAACATCTATTTCTCCTTTATTGACTATGCCAAAACCTTTGACTATGTGGATAACAATAAACTGTGGAAAAATCTGAAGGAGATGGGGATATCAGACCACCTGACCTGGCTCTTGAGAAACCTGTATGTAGGTCAGGAAGCAACAGTTAGAACTGGACATGGAACAGCAGACTGGTTCCAAATAGGAAAAGGTATACACCAAGGCTGTATATTGTCACCCTGTTTATTTAACTTATATGCAGAGTACATCATGAGAAGTGCTGGCCTCAAGGAAGCACAAGCTGGAATCAAGATTGCTGGGAGAAACATCAATAACTCAGATATGCAGATGAGACCACCCTTATGGCAGAAAGTGAAGAGGAACTAAGGAGCCTCTTGATGAAAGTGAAAGAGGAGAGTAAAAACGTAGGCTTAAAGCTCAACATTCAGAAAAATAAGATCCTGGCATCTGTTCCCATCACTTCATGGGAAACAGATGAGGAAACAGGGGAAACAGTGTCAGATTTTATTTGTGGGGGCTCCAAAATCCTTGCAGATGGTGATTGCAGCCATGAAATTAAAGGACTCTTGCTCCTTGGAAGGAAAGTTATGACCAACCTAGACAGCATATAAAAAAGCAGAGACATTACTTTGCCAACAAAGGTCCGTCTAGTCAGGGCTATGGTTTTTCCAGTAGTTCTGNCCTTATGGCAGAAAGTGAAGAGGAACTAAGGAGCCTCTTGATGAAAGTGAAAGAGGAGAGTAAAAACGTAGGCTTAAAGCTCAACATTCAGAAAAATAAGATCCTGGCATCTGTTCCCATCTCTTCATGGGAAACAGATGAGGAAACAGGGGAAACAGTGTCAGATTTTATTTGTGGGGGCTCCAAAATCCTTGCAGATGGTGATTGCAGCCATGAAATTAAAGGACTCTTGCTCCTTGGAAGGAAAGTTATGACCAACCTAGACAGCATATAAAAAAGCAGAGACATTACTTTGCCAACAAAGGTCCGTCTAGTCAGGGCTATGGTTTTTCCAGTAGTTCTGTATAGATGTAAGAGTTGGACTATAAAGAAAGCTGAGCACCGAATAATTTATGTTTTGAACTGTGGTGTTGGAGAAGACTCTTGAGAGTCCCTTGGACTGCAAGGAGATCCAACCAGTCCATCCTAAAGGAGATCGGTCCTGGGTGTTCATTGGAAGTACTGATGTTGATGCTGAAACTCCAATACTTTGGCCACTTGATGCGAAGAGCTGACTCATCTGAAAAGTCCCTGATGCTGGGAAAGATTGAGGGCAGGAGGAGAAGAGGATGAGATAGTTGGATGGCATCACCGACTCAATGGACATGAGTTTGGGTAGACTCCAGCAGTTGGTGATTAATAGGGAGTCTTGGCGTGCTGTGGTTCATGGGGTCGCAAAGAGTCAGACATGACTGAGCAACTGAACTGAACTGAACTGAGCAGCATCTTTGGGATCTCTTCAAGACATGCCTCCCTTCCATTCTGTTTTCTGCCCACTGCTCATTGTCAAAGTAAATGCCATACATGTTGGGGTCATATATCTATCTATCTTTCTTTCTTTCCTTTTTAACAGCATTACCTCAAATCAGTCACAAATTTCTGTGCTGAGTATTAATATCATCTTTGGGATCTCTTCAAGACATGCCTCCCTTCCATTCTGTTTTCTGCCCACTGCTCATTGTCAAAGTAAATGCCATACATGTTGGGGTCATATATCTATCTATCTTTCTTTCTTTCCTTTTTAACAGCATTACCTCAAATCAGTCACAAATTTCTGTGCTGAGTATTAATATGTACAAATTTTCCTAAAACTTAGCAACTTAAAGGAATCATTTATCTTTATCATAACTTGATGAGTCAGTGAGTCATGAACAACTGAGTTTGGCAGTTCCAACTTGGAGTTTCGTTTGTGTTTCTGGCCTCATGTCAGCTAGGGCTTTAATCTTCTGCAAATTCTCCCGGGCTGAATGACCAAAATGGCTCCCTCACATGGACGGCAAGCTATAAATTGAGGGGCTCCATGGGAGCTCTTGACTGGCACACTTATACTTTGCATCTAAGGCATATATAACTTCTTACACACAGGTTTTGGATACAAACTGGAAAACAAAACAGAACCTGTATTGCCTTTTATAACCTAGCCTTAGAAGTCACATAGTATCAATTCCCTCATAAATTATGCTACAAGTGTATCACAAGCCCACCTAAGTTCAGTTCAGTTCAGTGGCTCAGTCCTGTCCGACTCTTTGCGACCCCATGAATCACAGCATGCCAGGCCTCTCTGTCCATCACCAACTCCTGGAGTTTACTCAAACTCATGTCCATCGAGTCAGTGATGCCATCCAGCCATCTCATCCTCTGTTGGCCCCTTCTCCACCTGCCCCCAATCCCTCCCAGCATCAGAGTCTTTTCCAACGAGTTAACTTTTCTCATGAGGTGGCTAAAGTATTGGATCAGCTTCAGCATCGGTTCTTCCAATGAACACC
>SJYX01006991.1:308707-318845 GCA_006410675.1 Oreotragus oreotragus
CTTCAGTCTAAATATTTTAGAAAAAATTTTAAATATCTATGTAATTTTTTGAGTAATGAAGTAATATTTTCATCTTGAAGCATAGATGTATCTTAAGTTTGTTATAATGTTCAGCACCCTAGTTATTTTATAATACCCCTACTCCAAAGCAATATGGTTTTAAAGCCTAAAATATCATTTAAAATTAGTTTAAAATAAGAACTATGTTACCCAAGTAATTTTAGACAGTGAAATTTTATATTTAACTCTGAAATGATCTAAAGAATATTCTGACTTCCCTTTTTCTTATAATTGAAAGCTGTGGTGATGTTATATTTCTGAAAATTACATACTTAATTTTATTTGATTCAAACATTTTAATTTCACAAAATATAATTTATCCTTTGTTTTTCCCTTTTTGTCTTCTCCAAAAAGCCTCAATATTTCACTTTTTGATAACAAAATACTTCTGCTTCCAGGCTGTGTTCTTATATTTGTTTGCACTGGAGCCAAAGTGGAAAAGAAGAGTTGACTTTCTAGACTTTCTTCTAACTCTAGAGGTGTGTGAAGATTTGATATCTTTCCTGAAAGATTAACTTAAGAATTCTCCAAGAGCATATGCAGAGCCACATAAATGAGAACATGGCGGAGGTTATGATTCAATGAAACAAAACTGAGTACAGAGAAATGAGTATTGATTAAATACAACTGTTCCAGATAATGGAAGCCCGCTGTGTCTTCCTGAGGACATCACTTGGCTGGCAAGCTAAAAGCTGATGGGTTGATGGCATCTTTTGTTTGAGATGGTCTGTGTGAACTCAGTATGATCAAAGTCTCAGTGATCTTGGCACACCAGCATCTATGCCTGGGAGTCAGACTTTCACTCTATTATAGCTGTGAATGATGTGTTGTTGCCTTTCAAAATTCTGGGCACACTTGGTGCTCCCAGTGAAAGCTACTGTCTTTCAGGAGTTTAATTTTAAATCTGAATTGAAAACAACTGACAGTTGTAGTCAAAGAGAAAAATCATCTCAACAAGCAAAGTTTTCCTTCACAAAGTCTGTTGCAAACCTGTACTAGTGCATTTGTGCAAAAATTATGCCAAAATAATCCAAATCAAACAAAATACAATGTGCACACCCACAAAATGCTATCATTTTTATAAATTATTCTTTTGTGTTCCTTTTATTTAATCACTATAATCCCAAATATCTCTTTAAATTTATTTTTAATTAGAGGATAATTGTTTTACAATATTGTGTTGGTTTCTGCCATACATCAACATGGAACTGTTTTGAAAATGGCAAAATGCTGGTTAACTCTACAGCTAGGGGAGATACAAATTAATAATAATCAACAGTCCATTAAAGTTCTAACCACCTTTTGAAAGTTAGTACACTTGGTAAACTTAGGCGAAGATTATTTTTATCTAATGTTAGTTTTCAGACTACATATCCTACTGTGCATTTGTGAAGTAATAAAAGGTCTTATGTCTACTAGGTTAGATCTCATGGTGTTAAAAAGTGTGATAATTTACAAAGAGAAAACTCATCAGATATAATTAGCACAAGTGTTAAATAGCTCATATGCTTTGATTAAATTTTATATTAAACTAAGCATCTATATTTTAATCTCCATAGTTTGAGTATATTAGATTCACTGATCTACAATGAATCAAATCACCATTTTGAATACTTACCTGAGTATAAGAGATTCAAACATAATTTTTATATTTGAATGATTTATTTGCATAGAAGAGATATTTAAAAGTAAGATGAACTATCTGCTAAACTCATGTATAGTAGAATAAGAAAATTCAGCTAAAGGGAGTTTTAGTTTGGTGCATTTAGCAAAGTAACTTAATTTAAAAGGGGGGAAAAACACAGAAGAACCTATAATAGAAATTTAGATTTTTGAAACATAAAATTCAAAATATTTAATTACGTTAATTTGGAGCTAGAATTTTCAGTTAGGAGGGTTATTTCCACAAAATTCATTTTTCCAGCTTCTTGAAATAACTGAAATTCTAAAGGTCCATATTTTGGAGCAGATGTTGTATTGAATTATATGCTTTTGTGACTTTATGAGACAAAAATTATAAGGATATATAATAGGATTTTCATTTCCCAAATGATTCATTCTGCCATGGGTCACAAGACTAAGCACTTTAGATTGCTGAATTCATTCATATAGAGGGAAAAGAGTGTCAACAATGAAAATTTAACTACTTAATTTGTATGGAAAAGATTAGTTTATTGAGGGGCTTATACTCCTTGGAAGGAAAGTTATGACCAACTTAGACAGCATATTAAAAAGCAGAGACATTACTTTGTCAACAAAGGTCTGTCTAGTCAAGGCTATGGTTTTTTCAGTGGTCATGTATGGATGTGAGAGTTGGACTATTAAGAAAGCTGAGTGCCGAAGAATTGATGCTTTTGAACTGTGGTGTTGGAGAAGACTCTTGAGAGTCCCTTGGACTGCAAGGAGATCCAACCAGTCCATCCTAGAGGATATCAGTCCTGGGTGTTCATTGGAAGGACTGATGCTGAAGCTGAAACTCCAATACTTTGGCCACCTCATGCGAAGAATCGACTCATTTGAAAAGACCCTGATGCTGGGAGGGATTGAGGGCAGGAGGAGAAGGGGATGACAGAGGATTAGATGGTTGGATGGCATCACTGATTCAATGGGCATGGGTTTGGGTGGACGCTGGGAGTTGGTGATGGACAGGGAGGCCTGGAGTGCTGCGGTTCATGGGGTCACAAAGAGTCAGACACGACTGAGTGACTGAACTGAAAATACTGGAGTGGGTTACCATTTCATTCTCCAATGTAAGTTATTAAGTTTTAGCAATTAAGTGCTGCAGCAGCCTGCTATCAGAACTGAGAGTAAATTGTTAATGTTCAAGAATTTTTGAACCTTGTTGTCCATCTGTAACTAACACAACATGGTAAATCAACTATGTGTGCATGTGCTAAGTCGCTTCAGTCGTGTCTGACTCTTTGCAACACTATGGACTATAGCCTGCCAGGTTCCTCTGTCCATGGGGATTCTCCAGGCAAGAATACTAGAGTGGGTTGCCAGTTTCTCCTCCAGGGGATCTTCCAGACCCAAGGATTGAACCCTCCTCTCTTGTGTCTCCTGAATTGGTAGGCAGGTTCTTTACCACTAGCACCACCTCTGAAGCCTGTTGTGGTTTATTCACTAAGTTGTGACAGACTTTTGCGACCCAAAGGACTGTAGCCTACCAGGCTCCTCTGTCCATGGGATTTCCCAGGCAAGAATACTGGAGTGAGTTGCCATTTCCTTCTCCAGGGGATCTTCTGGATCCTGGACCTCCTGCATTTCAGGCAGGTTCTTTACCACTAGGACTACCTAGGAATCCTGCATTTCAATGAAAAAACAAGGAAGGATGAAAGAAAGGAATGGAGAGAGAGAAAAAGAAAAAAAGAGAAAGGTAAACAGAAAGAGTTTTGTGAGCACAGTAATTGTATGAAGTTGCCCATAATGTATTTACACTGTAATTGGCCATTGTCCGAGTATTTACACTATGTACTTAGCAAATGCAATATATCTATTTTTTAAATAGTTTTCCCCTGCTTTCCCCTGGAGAAACCACTGTTAGTCATTTACCAGCACAATTATTGGTTTTATAGTTCCCAGTGCTCATATGTGTGAGCAACTTTTGAAACAGCCCTAACTCTGAATGAAGTGGTTGGTGAATTTCTTTGTGAATGAAGTGTTGGTTTCTCATCAAGTTTCACCCTTCCTTCTCTATTCCCATCATTTTGCACAAGGTCAGCATCCCTGAATATTATTATTTACCTCAGACACATCATCCCAGAATGATACTTTGAGCATATAATTTTTCTGCTTCCATATCTGATACTTTTGTTTGTCTGGAAAGTGAAAGTGTTAGTTGCTTCAGTTGTGTCTGACTCTTTGCAACCCCATAGACTGTAGTCCACCAGACTCCTCTATCCATGGAATGCTCCAGGCAAGAATACTGGAATGGGCTCCCATTCCCTTCTCCAAAGGATCTTCCAGCCCAAGGATTGAACCAAGGTTTCCTGCATGCAGGAAGATTCTTTACTGTTTGAGCCACCAACTCTGGTCCTAAAACCATCTCTTCAGGTTTCTATTTCTTTGCACCCTACACTCTGCTTGAGCCAAATGAGTTAACTTGCTAGTTCCATCTTTTTTTTTTTTTTTTTTATCCATAGCCTTTCTCTTTCCTTAAAAAGTCCTCCATGTTCTCTAAATTTATCGAAATAGTACTTATTCAATAAATAGGCATTTCAATATGTAGGTATTGAAATTCTTCTATTAAATGTTAAATAATAATGTTAAATGTTAAACATTTAACCTATCGTTCTTATACATCCCTTTTGTACAGCACATTCCAATCCCTTTTCTGGCCTGGACTATTACAAGATTGCTTTACCCTGCTGACCTTTCATATTGATGCTAGAGTCATCTAGCATAAAAGTAGACCTGCAACATATCACTCCCACACAGAAGCTCAAAGAAGAATAAGGTTCAAACTGTGGTCACCATCCATATCTGCAGGTCTCATACATGTAGATTCAACCAACTATTGATCACAAATATTCCCCCCAAATTCCAGAAATTTATAAAAACAAACCTTGAATTTGCCCCACTCTGGGAACTACTTACATAGCATTTACATTGTATCAAGTATTGCAAATAGTCTGAGATGAGTTAAAGTATAGGGGAAGATATGCAAAGGTTATATGCAAATACTATGCCATTTTACATAAAGAATGTGAGCATCCACAGATTGTTTACAGAGGAGTCCTGGAACCCATCCTCCATGGATGCTAAGGGACAATTGTATTTTGCAAGGAAAACAAAATCCATTCTAGTTATCTCTACTTAATTTTCACGCTCCTCTGCCAAATGTGACATTGCAGGTTTTTCAAATATCTGTGTTTGTGTTCATTCATCATTCTATATGGAATATTATTCGTGCTTTTCTTCATTTCACAAATGCCCAGACATCTATTAAGAGGTAAGCCCTATGTCATTATTTGCTTCGTGAAGACAAATCATTTCACCTCTTCCAAGTAACAGAATTATTTTGCACTGCCATGAAAGTGTAATCACATAGCCTATGTTTATATGGGACTTAAATTAGAATGTGAATTCTAATTTAGAGATTATGCCTTATTCACTTTTCTGTTTGAAGTAGCTAGTAAAGATTCAGCTTAATATTTATTGTTGTTACTTTGAATACCATTTAAGTTTTTAAATACATGAATCATCTTGTCATTCAGATTCTAATATTGTGTGTATGTGTGTGAAAAAAGTTCTGACCAAACAAGTCTCTGTATCCCTATAGTTTGGGACTGGTGGCCATTTCTACCTTTCTGTTTCATCACAGAAACAAACAAATACACTCACACAGCTATAACAGAAAAGAATTAACAGGAGCTGGACACTCAAAAGTATAGATAATGTGCACTAAATGACCTTTGTGGTTAATTACCCTATAGATCTGCATGTCTTATAATGTAACAGATTATTATTACAGAAACTTAATTGGGCAGAGGAACCACAGATCAAATTGCCAACATTTGCTGGATTATCAAAAAGGCAAGAAAGTTCCAGAAAAATATGTATTTCTGCTTTATTGACTATGACAAAGACTTTGACTGTGTGGATCACCACAAACGGTGGAAAATTCTTAAAGAGACAGGAATACCAAACCACCTGACCTACCTCTTGAGAAATCTGTATGCAGATCAGGAAGCAACAATTAGGACTGGACATGGAACAATAGACTGGTTCCAAATAGGGAAAGGGGTATGTCAAGGCTATATGTTGTCACCCTGGTTATTTAACTTATAAGCAGAGTATATTATGTGAAATGCTGGGCTGGATGAAGCATAAACTGGAATCAAGATTGCCAGAAGAAATATCAATAATCTCAGATATGTGGATGACACCACCCTTATGGCAGAAAGCTGAGAAGAACTTAAGAGCCTCTTGATAATGGCAACCCACTCCAGTACTCTTGCCTGGAGAACTGCATGGATGGAGGAGCCTGGAAGGCTGCAGTCCATGGGGTCGCTAAGAGTCAGACACGACTGAGCGACATCACTTTCACTTTTCACTTTTCACTTTTCACTTTTCACTTTCATGCATTGGAGAAGGAAATGACAACCCACTCCAGTGTTCTTGCCTGGAGAATCCCAGGCACAGAGGAGCCTGTTGGCCTTCTATCTATGGGGTAGCACAGAGTCGGACACGACTGATGCAACTTAGCAACAGCAGCAGCAGATGACAGTAAAAGAGTAGAGTGTAAAAGTTGCCTTAAAGCTCAACATCAGAAAACGAAGATCATGGCATTTGGTCCCATCACTTCATGGCAAATAGATGGGGAAACAGTGAGAGATTTTATTCTTGGGGGGTTCCAGAATCACTGCAGATGGTGACTGTAGCCATGAAATTAAAAGTTGCTTGCTCCTTGGAAGAAAAGTTATGACCAACTTAGACAGCATATTAAAAAGCAGAGACATTACTTTGTCAACAAAGGTCTGTCTAGTCAAGGCTATGGTTTTTCCAGTAGTCATGTATGAATGCGAGCGTTGGACTATTAAGAAAGCTGAGTGCCAAAGAATTGATGCTTTTAAACTGTGGTGTTGGAGAAGACTCTTGAGAGTCCCTTGGACTCTAAGGAGATCCAACCGGTCCATCCTAAAGGAGATCAGTCCCTGGTGTTCATTGGAAGGACTGATGTTGAAGCTGAAACTCCAATATTTTGGCCACCTTATGTGAAGAACTGAATCATTTGAAAAGACCCTGATGTTGGGAAAGATTGAAGGCAGGAGGAGAAGGGAACGACAGAGGATGAGATGGCTGGATGGCATCACTGATTCAATGGAGATGAGTTTGAGTAAACTCTGGGAGTTGGTGATGGACAGGGAGGCCTGGCATACTGCAGTCCATGGGGTTGCAAAGAGTCAGACATGATTGAGTGACTGAAATGAACTGAACTGAATTATCATATGACAAAGGTTTATAATTATTATATCACTTTTGTTATAAGAAAATAAATCCAGTCTCTCTCTCTCTATATATATATATANTGGACTGCCAGGAAATCCAACCAGTCCATCCTAAAGGAGATCAGTCCTGGGTGTTCATTGGAAGGACTGATGTTGAAGCTGAAACTCCAATACTTTGGCCACCTTATGTGAAGAACTGAATCATTTGAAAAGACCCTGATGTTGGGAAAGATTGAAGGCAGGAGGAGAAGGGAACGACAGAGGATGAGATGGCTGGATGGCATCACTGATTCAATGGAGATGAGTTTGAGTAAACTCTGGGAGTTGGTGATGGACAGGGAGGCCTGGCATACTGCAGTCCATGGGGTTGCAAAGAGTCAGACATGATTGAGTGACTGAAATGAACTGAACTGAATTATCATATGACAAAGGTTTATAATTATTATATCACTTTTGTTATAAGAAAATAAATCCAGTCTCTCTCTCTATATATATATATATGTACATATATATACATATATATATACATATACATATACATTTTTTTCCATGGGTCAGTGCAACAGAAAATATCTTAGGATGTGGAAGGCATTATTATACATAATAAAGTGAAAATAGTATACTCTAATAAAAGATGACAACTCATAAATAAATACAGTGGAATAACATGGTACTTATTTAAGAGAAAAAATAGAGGTAGTATAACCCAGTGTCTTACAACCAATTAGACGTAGTATCAATATAGACAAATGTATAACAGTAGGTGTCAATTTTCATATACACTTCTTTTTCAGGTCAAACATTACTATTTATAGCAGAGCAGGATTTAAAACAAAACACTAATGGCATCTTCAAAAAAATCAAAACTAAAATGAATTATAGTCCTTGCTCAATGGAGAAGTGGTGGTGAGAGCCACTTTGCTTCTGCTTTTTTCCTAGTGCTGTATTTCTTATTTGCTCAAAGCGAATAGAGGAAACCACACCACAGGTCTAGACACATCAGCATTAATTATTTAATTGAGGTATGTCTAGGCCTCTCATTTTTATATTTATTAATTACTATATCTGCATTGTTAATCTGAATTGACAAATTATTTTATTTCATACACAGGCTAGCACAGCCAGCCTGAACCATGGCATGAGTTGAATTACAACAGTGAGTTATTCCAATCACAGTAATCTAGAAAGAATCCTAAAATGACTGAATCTATAATGGTCAGTGACTTAGTGGACTGGAAGCCAGGGAGATATTTAGAAGTTTGATGATAATTGATTTTGCTTTAATATGAACCAAAAAGAGAGCAAAGGGCTAGTAATATCTCATAAATGAAGGGCTTCCCAGTTGTCACTAGTGGTAAAGAACCCACCTGCCACTGCAGGAGATGTAGGAGACGTGGGTTCAATCTCTGAGTCAGGAAGATGCCCTAGAGGAGTGCTTGGCAACCCTCTCCAGTGTTCTTGCCTGGAGAATCCCATGGACAGAGGACCATGGAGGGCTGCAGTCCATAGGGTCACAAAGAGTCAGACACAGCATGAGCGAAAAATCAGGAAATTATTTAAAGGGAGAGAAGACAGTAGTTAACATGAAACTGGATTCTGGAATTCCAAATGGGAAGTTCAGTATCTAACATTACTGATTACATAGAAAAACCTCTGTGAGTCCTCAGTACTCAAGCATATAGAAGTCTTGTTAGTTGGCTCTGCTGCTGTTTCACAGAGCAGAGGGACTGATATTGAAGGGACTGATGTTGGAGGGATTGATGTTAAAGCTGAAACTCCAATACTTTGGCCACCTGATGCGAAGAGCTGACTTATTTCAAAAGACCATGATGCTGGGAACTGAAAAGGCAATGGCACCCCACTCCAGAACTCTTGCCTGGAAAATCCTATGGATGGAGGAGCCTGGTGGCCTGTAGTCCATGGTGTTGCTAAGAGTCGGACATGACTGAGAGACTTCACTTTCACTTTCACTTTCATGCATTGGAGAAGGAAATGGCAACCCACTCCAGTGTTCTTGTCTGGATAATTCCAGGGATGGGGGAGACTGGTGGGCTACCGTCTATGGGGTCACACACAGTCGGACACAACTGAGGTGACTTAGCAGCAGCAGCAGCAGCTGGAAAAGATTGAAGACAGGAGAAGGGGACAACAGAGGATGAGATGGTTGGATGGCATCACTGACTCAACGGAGATGACTTTGAGTAAACTCCGGGAGTTGGTAATGGACAGGGAAGCCTGGGGTGCTGCAGTCCATGGGGTCCCAAAGGGTGAGACATGACTGAGCGACTGAACTGAACTAAACTGCTGCTTCACATTTACTTACCATCCAAATTAACCATCTTGAGAGACTGACTTAGTAAAACTAATTTGCCTAGAAGAAACATTGAAAAAAATGCAAACACATTTTGGGACATGTTCTCTAATCTCAAGAAATTTTAATTTCAAGTAGTTGTATCAAAATGTATAACAAAGTGTATACATAGCACATATACAGAACCTGCATACAGAGAGTTGGGCTTCTCTGGTGGCTCAGATAGTAAAAAATCTGCCTGCAGTGCAGGATACCTGGGTTCAATATCTGGTTTAGAAAGATCCCCTGGAGGAGAGTATGGCAACTCACTCCAATATTCTTACCTGGAGAATCCCATTGACAGAGGAGCCTGGAGGGCTACATGAGGTTTCAGAGAGTTGAGCACGACTGAGTGGCCAAGCGCACACACAGAGAGTTAAAGATAAAGCAGAGTCTCATTATTATGTTTCTGTAAGCAAGAAAGGCAGAGAGACAACTCATGCAATCAAATCTGCCCATGTTTTAGGTGGCTTAAAGCTCAACATTCAGAAAATGAAGATCATGGCATCCGGTCCCATCACTTCATGGGAAATAGATGGGGAAACAGTGGAAACAGTGTCAGACTTTATTTTTTTGGGCTCCAAAATCACTGCAGGTGGTGACTGCAGCCATGAAATTAAAAGACGCTTACTCCTTGGAAGAAAAGTTATGACCAACCTGGATAGTATATTCAAAAGCAGAGACATTACTTTGCCGACTAAGGTCCGCCTAGTCAAGGCTATGGTTTTTCCTGTGGTCATGTATGGATGTGAAAGTTGGACTGTGAAGAAAGCTGAGC
>SJYX01006991.1:321879-333802 GCA_006410675.1 Oreotragus oreotragus
GAGAATAGCATTCAAATATGTATACTATCATGTAAGAAACGAATCGCCAGTCTATGTTCAATGCAGGGTGCAGGATGTTTGGGGCTGGTGTATGGGGATGATCCGGAAGGATGATGTGGGGTGGGAGGTGGGAGGGGAGGGTTCGTGTTTGGGAGTTCATGTACACCCGTGACAGATTCATGTCAATGTATGCCAAAACCAATATAGTACTGTAAAGCAAAATAAAGTAAAAATAAAAATAAAATTAAAAAAATAAAACACCAATATCAACATTATAATCAAAATTCAATAGGATAATAATTTTGGAAACTAATAAATTATAAGTGAGGCTTATGATAGTGAAATCACACAAGTTATATCACTTTGATTTAAGCCAGGATAATTAATAAATCATTTAATAATTCAAAAAACATATTGAAACATATTCATTTTTATGTATTAATACTGGGGATTAGTCCAAGGAATTTTCTTAAATTCATTTTACTAAAGAGATTTATTATTATTTTTCTTTTCATTAATTTTTCTTTTTGTAATACACTAGAATAAGAAATATTACTCACTTTTCTTTTATGACAATATGGCTATTTTCCCATCAGGTTTATCAAAACAAATGAAAAAATTAAGCTGATCTAGAGTTTCCCTATTACTACCAATATTATTTCATATTTATCATATGGAAGGAGACTGATAAGAGCATACCAGCTATTTTTTTAATCTACTTTTTAATTTTACTTTCTTTATATGTAGTATCACATCTTAGGGATGATTTTTTAACTCTCATAGTTACTAATGTAATGTTGGCACAATGATGGGAGAATGGAAGCATACCTAGCATCTTTATAGGAGGCAATGTCAGAGAAATTGGCTTAATGACTATGGGTCTTCTGCCAAGAGAGCCTTCTAAAAATAAATGAGTATCTTTTACTAGTTAGAGTTTGTGCATTTATATTGCTCAATCATGTCTGACTCTTTGTGACTCCCTGGACTGTAGCCCACCAGGTTCCTCTGTCCATGAAATTTTCCAGGCAAGAATACTGGAGCAGGTTGCCACTTCTTATTCTAAGTGATCTTCCTGATCCAAGAATTGAAACCACATCTCTTGAGTCTCCTGCATTGCAGGTGAATTCTTTACTGGTGAGTCACTGGGAAAGTCCCTAGTTTAATTAGAAATAAAAGCAGAACAGTTTGGGTATGGGGGAAGTTTTAATAATTCTATATATTTCTTACTTTTCTTCTAGACACTATGTTACATATTTCATAATTGGTCTGATTTCCAACAAAAAATAAATTAACTGGTTATCATTATCATCAGTTTAAAGATAAAGAAATCAAATAGGAAATGTTTAAGCTCTGTGCTAACCAGATGGTGAAAATTTAAAGTGTGATATTTTGCACACACAAACACATTTTCAAACACTACTTAGTTTTTTCAGAATAACCCTATTTTTAAATTTCATATTCAAGGCTTCATATCTGTGCCACATTCCATATGAGAAATAGATTACATCTACTAGGTAAAATCTTGCAGACCCTTTGACACAATAAAACATACTCACAAATTTTCAATAAACCTCATTTGTATTAGTTTCTTAGGGCTGCCATAACAAATTTCAGACTGAATATCTTAAACAATAGAGACTTATTTTCTCACAGTTCTGTAAATGGAGGTCCAAGACCAAAGGTTAGCAGGTTTTTATTTCTTCTGAGGCTTCTTTTCTTGGCTTGAGGATGGCCACTTCCTGTGGTCTTCCTTCTGAACTTGCCTATCTATGTCCAAATATCGTTTTTTATTCTAAAGATACCAATTATATTGATTAATGACCTCATTTAACCATAACTACTTCGAGTCAAGGCTATGGTTTTTCCAGTAGTCATGTATGGGTGTGAGAGTTGGACTGTGAAGAAGGCTGAGCATCGAAGAATTGATGCTTTTGAACTGTGGTGTTGGAGAAGACTCTTGAGAGTCCCTTGGACTGAAAGGAGATCCAACCAGTCCATTCTGAAGGAGATCAGCCCTGGGATTTCTTTGGAAGGAATGATGCTAAAGCTGAAACTCCAGTACTTTGGCCACCTCATGCCAAGAGTTGACTCATTGGAAAAGACTCTGATGCTGGGAGGGATTGGGGGCAGGAGGAGAAGGGGACGACCGAGGATGAGATGGCTGGATGGCATCACGGACTCGATGGATGTGAGTCTGAGTGAACTCCAGGAGTTGGTGATGGACAGAGAGGTCTGGCGTGCTGCAATTCATGGGGTCACAAAGAGTCAGACACGACTGAGTACTGAACTGAACTGAACTGAACTTCTATAAAAGGACTTATTGCCAAATATAATCAAATTTCAAGGTGCTACATTTTAAGATTTCAATGTATAAACTGGAGGGGACACAATTCAGTGTATATACCATCTCACCAAATCCCCTCGTTATTCCTATATGATTCTTTCCCTTTATTATATATCAGAATTATTATTTTACACAAGCATAAAGGCAATATAATTAGTATCAAAACAAAGTTTCCAATTAGATGATCTCTTCTTGAAATATGTTTACTATCTTATTAAATACAAATATTCAAAGGAAAAAGCAATGATTGCACTTTCATCAGATTATGAAATATTTTAGATTTATTACCAGTGGAACAGCTGTATCAGATCAAAATTTAGTAGGGAAGGAAATTTAACTACTCTGAAACATCTTCAAACTACACATATTGGAAGAAGATGCTGCCTAGGCTTCTTGCTATTAAAGGTGTGGTTCACAGCAGAAGTATTAGCATATCTTAGGTACTATTAGAAAGGCAAAAACATGTGCTCTACTACAGTCTTTCTAAATCGGAATCTTCATTTTAACTTTCTCTGAGGTGATTCTTATGTACAATAACCTTTGAAAACCTCTGATCTGAAATATAGCAAATTTTCCCCAAAAGAACCATATGTAAGGAATCAAAGGAAATACAAGTGGGAGCAAGATTAGGGGCAAGGGAAAATGATGAAGTTTGTTTTTCCTTTGATCTTTATCTTTTTTCTACAGACCTACCCAATTTGTATATGCACATACATCATATCATAGTATTGTTTTAAAATGTTTATAATGGTTACATTTGTTGCACTGGAATAAGTACACTGCAATATTCACAGTTTTATATGTGTTATAACAGCAGCTCATAAATGAATCTCTTGAAATCCTAATACTAAAAATATTTTGTAAGAAGATAAATGATTGTTTGGTCAATAAGTTTGGGCAGGTTGGCGTATTATGTCCTTCTCTTACAGGGTGCATTGATTCACAACGTGTGGTGCTGGTGGTTTAGTCTTTAAGTCATATCCAACCCTTACAACCCCATGGACTGTAGCCTGTGAGTCGCCTCTGTCCATGAGATTCTCTAGGTAAGAATTCTGGAGTGGATTGCCATTTCCTTCTCCATCACAATGTGTATGAGCATATAAAAGACTTTGACCATTTCCTCAATAAAGCAATATACCTAATGTCTGTATTCTAAACTAATTTTACCATGAGTACCTTTCATCTAAACTTCTATCAGTATGTGAGAGGATCAGTGTAAGAGATAAATTTTTATAGACTTTGGTATGCACATATGTATGTGTGTATATGTGATTATATCATATATACATAGTGTATACATAGAGAGTAGTAATATATGTATATTATGGAGGAGGGGATGGCAACCCACTCCAGTATTCTTGCCTGGAGAATCCCATGGACAGAGGAGCCTGGCAGGCTATGACTCACAGGGTTACAAAAGTCAGATATGATTGAAGTGACTCAGTAATGCATATGTATATAAACATATATAAANTATACATAGAGAGTAGTAATATATGTATATTATGGAGGAGGGGATGGCAACCCACTCCAGTATTCTTGCCTGGAGAATCCCATGGACAGAGGAGCCTGGCAGGCTATGACTCACAGGGTTACAAAAGTCAGATATGATTGAAGTGACTCAGTAATGCATATGTATATAAACATATATAAAGTAATTATAAATTATATAGAGTTCTATGGTCAGTCTGTGATTTCCAAATTCATAAAACATTAGCACTTTTCTTGCTTCATTTAAGTCCCAACTTAATGTATAAAAATGCACTAACTTCATCAGCTGCTTTCATTTTAAGAATGCAGAGTTTATCAAGTTTTATCCATGAAAGTGTTGAAAGTGTTAATTGCTCAGTCATGTCTGACTCTTTGTGACCCCATGGACAGTAGCATCTGTCCATAGAATTCTCCAGGCAAGAATACTAGAGTGGGTTGCCATTCCCTTCTCCAGGGTATCTTCCAGACCCAAGATTCGAACCTGGTACTCCCACATTGCAGGCAGATTCTGTACTGTCTGAGCCATCAGGGAAGCCCCAAAGTTCTATCCATATTACTCTGAAATTTTCTTTGCTCTCATTCTATAATTCTTCTGTCAGAATGATCTTAAATGACTATTTTCTATAATGATATTCTATAATTTCTATAATGATTATTTTTTAAAATTTTATGTAATATTATTTTATATATATTTTTAATTTTGATAATATTTTCTTGGTCTTACAAAGAGGAAAAAGAAAAATTACTAGGAAGCCTAAAACACAGTTTGAAAAATGGATTTCTAATTTTGCATTAATGGACAAAATTATAGCTTTTCATGTAGGCAGAAAAGAGCCTACATTCAGGTTCTAAAGAGATGTGGCTCAGTGATTTTTTCGTTAGTTCTTAGTTCAATTCAGTTCAGTTGCTAAGTTGTGTCTGACTCTTTGAAACCCCATGGACTGCAGCATGCCAAGCTACCCTGTCCATCACCACCTCCCAGAGTTTACCCAAACTCACGTCCATTGAGTTGGTGATGCCATCCAACCATCTCATCCTGTCGTCCCCTTCTCCCACCTTCAATCTTTCTCAACTTCAGGGTCTTTTCCAATAGTTGCTTCTTCACATCAGGTGGCCAAAGTATTGGAGTTTCAGCTTCAACATCAGTCCTTCCAATGAACACCCAGGAATGCTTTAGCTTAGGATGGAATTGTTGGATCTCCTTGCAGTCCAAGGGACTCTCAGGAGTCTTCTCCAACACCACACTTCGAAAGCATCAATTGTTTGGTGCTCAGCTTTCTTTATAGTCCAACTCTCACATCCATACATGACTACTGGAAAAAAACCATAGCCTTGACTAGATGGACCTTTGGACTTGGTAAAATCTTGGTAAATTACTATTCATGTACTCAGAAACTAACTATACAATAAAACTTAAGAAGA
This sequence comes from Oreotragus oreotragus, assembly GCA_006410675.1. Classification (NCBI taxonomy): domain Eukaryota; kingdom Metazoa; phylum Chordata; class Mammalia; order Artiodactyla; family Bovidae; genus Oreotragus; species Oreotragus oreotragus. Next base: position 327,137 of record SJYX01006991.1, read on the forward strand.
ATTCCAATATTTAGATAAAACCAGATTAACCTACTTTCAAAGTCCCCTCTTTCAAAATTTCACTAAAACTGATCTGAAATCAGAAATTTTAAAAACTTCTTTCAAGTAGTGCCAAAGACTATATGAAGATATTTTCTAGTGAGATATATATTTTTAAAATCTGAATTCTATGTCCCAAAGAAGTATTTAACTTGGGAAAATATAAAGCAGCTTCATATAAATCTTATGTGATATATTATTTGTCAAGATTTTTCTTTTTGGAAATGGGAATTAATTCTCTGCAACTTTTAAAGTTGCTTGTATTTTGTGTATTAAAATTTCCATTTAAATTTAGACTTGCCACTGAATATCAATGTCTTTGGCATCCATTAATTATAAAATAAAATAAACTTTAGTCATTAACAGTGTATATTTTACTTAAAGGATCTTTATCAGAGTGAATCATTTTTGCATTACTGAAACAAAACTAGCTCAGGGTGTTAAAATGTTTAGTATATTACCATGTTTAATGTATTTTTTTAACATTGCATCCATAATCAGAAATCTTTGTTTGTTTGCTTGTTTTGTTTTATGGTCTATTATGTTTTTGTTATTACAAAACAGATGGGAAATTTCAAAATATTCTAATAATGTAACAACCTGATAAACCAAACCAATATGATGTTGGTCAGATATTAAGAAATTGGATTTTGGATGACCGTTAACAAAGACACAATCTGATCCCAGAATCATATCTGACTTGTTCTGTTAAAACAATTTTGTGTCTGGTAAGAGATTTAGCTACCGACTTTTCATTCAGGAAGAATATATGTTAGACATCAGAAACTGAAATTAGCTTTATTGTGTGTGTTAGTCGCTCAGTCGTGCCTGACTCTGCAACCCCATAGACTGCAATCTACCAGGTTCCTCTGTCCATGAGATTTTCCAGGCAAGGATACTGGAGTGGGTTGCCATTTCCTTCTCCAAGGGATCGTCCCAACCCAGGGATAGAATCCGGGTCTCCTGCACTGCAGGCAGATTCTTTACTGTCTGAGCTACAAGGGAAGCTTTATTGTAGCTGCACCTAAAATAATTTTCTAGTCCCTCGTTTGGAGAGTATTGACTGGAATCAATGTACCTAGGTTTCCCATCTGTCATTTGACTTCATGATACCTCTTCATTCAACATATCCTAAATTTGTAAGGAGAGATACAAAATAATGCAATTATTTTCTTTCATTTGTTATTGAGCATTGTATCTGAATTAAGCAAGGTATTTACTAACAAATTTTCATTGCCACTGATTGTATGAAAAGTTTAATCAAAGCTTTTCCTTAGTTATATGTAATCATAAGCTTTCCTTCAAAGTTTCTCAGTGACAATCAATTGTTTTTTTATTTGTTTAAATGTTGATTACTGTAGGCAGAATCACATTTTATTTTCTTTTCCCATTTATTTTCTTTTCCAGAGAGAAAAAAATAGAAAAAGAAAAAAAGAAAATCTTAGTGAAAGAGTTCTCAGGAAAGCCAGTTACAGTCTTCACTTTATATATTTTATAAGAGAAGTATATGGACTGAATTTAAATACATATTCTCAAAAAATGGTACTGTCAGCATTTTAAAGAAATAATAATGATTGTTAATACATGGCAGGAAAGTGCATTATGAAAAGAACTCTTTGAGGAAGAGGCTTATCCTCAGTTCACATTTCACTAGAAATTGTTAGCTATTTTTCCCAAGGTCTTGAAATAATAAGTAGCTGTGCATAAATTCAAATCCAAGCTAACTCTAGAGCATGCATGTTGTTGGATAATCTATGTCAAAATAAGATAAAGTAGAGGTTTATGTAAATGATACAGTATATATTGATAAAGATCTTCATTAAAAAAAAAAAACTCAGAAAACCCTGACATACAATCAAATAGTAAAAACAGAAAGCAAAAAATAAAATCAATCAACAGCTGTCAATGGTCTTTAAAGGCTAAATGCAAAGCCTCAATACCCAGGCTTATCACTGCTACTCCATAATGTAAGAAAAGAAAAATGAAAAGTATATAAACATGAATAAAAAAGGCCAAAGCTATGTGGATAAGAGGATATGAAATATTTAATGACATTGTATATGAGATTATTTCCTATTTTAGTATGTGGTATTTCATGAAGAGATAAAGAGTACTATAATGTTACAGGCATCAGTATTTGAAGCTAAATCTTAAAAAGTTTGAAAAAGTAGGTGGCAGAAGGATATGAAAGGAAATAGAAAAATATAAGTATCATTTACTTATTCAATATATAATTAATCACTAAATATTTCAAGCACTGTTCTAAGGTTTGGGGACTGTGATGCGCAAGACAGAGTGCTTGTCATTAACCTCAGTTTTGAGATGTGACTTATATGGTGATCACTGAGCATCCTGAAGAGATAGTTTATTTGAACCATTCATTATATATAACTACTAAACTCCAAATCCCTTCCAGACTATTAGCTTCAAACAGGGTCCAAAGGCTTCTGAAGAAATAATTACACTTCAGACACCCCAGATGTCCAAGCATTCTGGCATAATCTCAGAAATGCTCAGAAGATTTGCTATTTACAAAATGTGGAAAAAAGAATAAAGAATGCAAGTTCAAGTGATCTCAAGAAATAATCTTGGCCAATGTGAGAACATACTGTAATCTTTATCACTACACCAACAAAATACAACAGAGGGTAGGAATAGTCACTAAAATGGAGCTGAGGATTAGTAATTTTAATTCATTAGAAGTCAAAAAAGAGTAAAACAGAGTTTCATACTTGGTGGAAAGTGCAAAAGTTAGGAAATGCTTAGGATATCAAAAGAAAAAGTGTAGAAGGAAGACTTACAAGAACAAAGAAACTAACTTTTATGAGAAGTTATTCCCCCGTTAGCAGGAAGTGGGGAATAAGTAGTTATTCTCATATTTTATTATTGAGGTATAATTGATTTACAATATTATATTAGTTTCAGCAGACAACATAATGATTCAGTATTTCTATAGATTACACTCTATTTAAAGTCATTATAAAATATAGGCTTTATTCCCTGTGCTGCACAATATACACTTATTTATTTTATGAATAGCAGTTTGTACCACTCAATTCTCCACCCCTATATTGCCTCTCCTCTTTGGACAAGCTTGTTCTCTATATCTGTGAGCATTAGCTGTGCATTTGTCACATGGTTTTATTATATTACATTATGCTTTTTCTATATTGAATTTGTTGAGAGCATTATTCATGAAAAAAATATTTAAATTTTTTTTTTGTTAAACACTTTCTGCATCTGTTGAGAGGATCATAGGATTTTTATACTTCACTTTATTAATGTAGTGTTCTTGACATTTTGGGGGATTCAAATTAATTTCAATAATAGATTCTGAGAATTATTAGAAATAAAATTGCTGAGCTCAATATGTAAAAGTATTGTTACACCAAATTAAATAAATGATTTAATTAAAAGATTACAGAATTTACAGGAGAATTGTAACAATGTAACTTTAACCGATATTGTTTAGGACTGTCTCTTTCTACTGATATTAACCAGAATTAAATATTAAAATATTAAAATGTTTTCCAAAATTATTACTTGTCTAGACAAGTAAAGGTTTTTACTTGTTATCTATTTTTTACCGAAGTTAAACATTAAGAAAATATTTTTAAATCTTTTGTGTTTTTTCAAGTATAAATGTTCTGTTCTTGCTCTTTGCTATTCTTTTCTAGGTCAGCCTATAGAAGGGTTTTTATCAATGGATATTTAAAATTGCATATTAAAATATCAATCCATTTTTGTACTTATATCAAATATTTTCACCTAAATTTGTTTAGGTTTTTTTTAATTGTAAGCTTGTTGTGGTTCTGAGTTTTTTTTTCAACACTTTTATGGTTTTATAGCAACAAATCTGTCAATATTTTACTTTGAGATTGATTTTACACTTAAGCAAAAACATATCTAAATTCATCACACATATTCTAATTTTAACAATTTTACCTGTAATTTGTACGTGCTTACATATGTGTGCATGTTTTGGGCTGATGATTTATATATATATTTCTCTTTCAAGTTATTAAATCACTTATTCAATAATTACTCTCTTACATGTTAGAATTTTACATGAAATAAGATTTATTTCTGGGGTATTAAGTCAAGCAATAATATTTACTGTTATTATAACCACATAATATTATCAGTACTTTTCAAGGAGAAGTTGTATTCATAACTTTCTGTTACATAACATCACTCAGCACAGTTTAAAAATATTCTACCCAAGGATGTTCATTAATCTTCTTTGTAATACAGACTAATTTCTGTTTAGTTTCACTCATGCTAAAACCAAATCAGAGTAATATGACACCTGAAAAATCATTCTGGAACCCATCAGTTGGCTTTCTTTTACCACATGTTATCAATCCATAGACAGAAAGGATCCTGCATATTTTGTTTTTGTTCCCTTGCCATCCCAAGCTAAGCTAAGTGAATATAGAGAAAGAAATATCAAAAGTGATAGTTGAAGAGAAAAAAAAGTCTACATCTGTCTCTTATACACATCTAGATGTGTATAAGAGACAGATTGAGCATTGTATCTGAATTAAGCAAGGTATTTACTAACAAATTTTCATTGCCACTGATTGTATGAAAAGTTTAATCAAAGCTTTTCCTTAGTTATATGTAATCATAAGCTTTCCTTCAAAGTTTCTCAGTGACAATCAATTGTTTTTTTATTTGTTTAAATGTTGATTACTGTAGGCAGAATCACATTTTATTTTCTTTTCCCATTTATTTTCTTTTCCAGAGAGAAAAAAATAGAAAAAGAAAAAAAGAAAATCTTAGTGAAAGAGTTCTCAGGAAAGCCAGTTACAGTCTTCACTTTATATATTTTATAAGAGAAGTATATGGACTGANTGTATATTTGCATCAAAATTTACCAAATTCTAATCTTATAAGGGTTCAGTCTTTTTAAATTTTTTTGCCTTTATTCTGTTTCTGTTTTTCAGATTTAGTCAAAGAACCAGGTAGACAGATTTCAAGTAATAAGTACAAAGCATTTTAGAACCTTGGAGTGGTTTGCCCAGTTAGTAGTTTATAGAGGTGAAGTATTGTGTTTACATTTATTATATTTTAGAGCATATTAAGACAAAAATTATAGTTAAGAATAGAAAATCAAGAATATTTAAAAATGATGAGAATGTAACCATTTAAAATGTATACAGAGGTCTCCAGTATATTATGTTTTCAATGCCATTGCAGAATTTCCACACTCCCCTAAGGCTTCGTAGGACTTAAATTATTTCTGTGATCTCTATATGCTCTGATAATCATAAAGCTCAGTCGTGATTCTTTGTTCAACTTTGGATTCACACATACAATTGTCTCCTGACTAAATTTTATTATTAAAATAATCAAAATTTGCTCAAAATACTACAAATGGAACTAATCATATTCACAATATATGTTCTTTCTATATATTTGTTCATCTTAGCTCCTGTGCTCAGAATATAACTAGTCACCAAGCCAGAAACTTGAGTATTATTCTGAATTCCACATGCATCTTTATCCACTATTTTACTCAAAGGTTCTGGTTCACTTACAATTTCTATTTTATATTAATCTTGGTCTACTCCACTCCACTTGGCAATATTCCCTTTAATAACAAAGGACATTGCAAGCTCAGTTCAAAGTTTATGTAAAATGCATTTCCACTTTTTTGGCTATCTCTCTTTATAGTCATACATGCTGTAAAAGCACTCACAGCCTCCAGAATGCTTTGAATATCCTGTGCCCAGAAATGGAGTCTATCCTGTGTACTCTCATCTCCTACATTGCATTAATAGACTAGTTGTAATGTTTGGGGGGATTATTTGGGGAAATAACTCCCACGGTAGTTCTGAACTGAAAACATCTCATAATTGCATGAACAGTGGCAGATAATCCCCCTAGCTACAACTTCTGAAATTTTGTTCAATAATCACTGCATGCCCCCTGTATTTAGCTTTCATTTTTTTCTTTATATTTTAGCTCAGAAATTCCAAAACTTATATTTGTATTGATCAAGAATAGAGTTATAATTGAGGAAAAATCCTTCAACTACACTAAGAGGATCATTGATTAGCATACCTTAAAAAAGCATGTAGGAAACTAACTAATGTCCCTATTGGAAGCAAGGCTTCTCTACTCTGCTTCTGTTTTCCTTTTCTTTACTTTCCTGTCATATCACCTAATTCTCCAACCACGATAAAGATACTCTGCATGGTTGTGGAAACACTTTCCCTGAACCCTAATTTATGTTATAAGAGCATGAGAAAAAGATTGTTTACTATCATTCATACTTAGAAATATACTGGGTAAGTCTTTGATCACCTGACTTAATCCTATTCCTACAATCATAAGCAAAACAGGGTTCTGTGTGTAAGTTGTATAACCAGAAGAATGAGTAGAAAGGCAGACACAATGTTCAGCAATTGTGGTAGTTATAATAAATATATTTTATTTCAAAAATATGTTCATCATGTTTTATGATAATTTTAATTTTGAATATTATCTTTCAGTTCAGTTCAGTCACTCAGTCGTGTCTGACTCTTTGTGACCCCATGAATCGCAGCACTCCAGGCCTCCCTGTCCATCACCAACAACTGGAGTTCACTCAGACTCACGTTCATCGAGTCCACGATGCCA
>SJYX01006991.1:356619-373818 GCA_006410675.1 Oreotragus oreotragus
CATGGGGTTCTCAAGGCAAGAATACTGAAGTGGTTTGCCATTCCCTTCTCCAGTGGACCACATTGTGTCAAACCTCTCCACCATGACCTGCAAGTCTTGGGTGGCCCAACAATGCATGGCTTAGTTTCACTGAGTTAGACCAGGCTGTGGTCCATGTGATTAGATTGACTAGTTTTCTGTGATTATAGTTTCAGTGTGTCTGCCCTCTGATGCCCTCTCACAACACTTACTGTCTTACTTGTTTTCCTCTCACCTTGGACGTAGAGTATCTCTTCAAGGCTGCTCCAGCAAAGCGCAGCTGTTGTTCCTTACCTTGGACGAGGGGTATCTCCTCACTGCTGCCCCTCCAGACCTTGAATGTGGAGTAGCTCCTCTCAGCCTTCCTGCACCAGCACAGCCACCACTCCTTGGATGTGACTTAGAGAACAGTTGATATCCTTACTAGGACTGCCATCTATGGGGTCTCACAGAGTCAGACATGACTGAAATGACTTAGCAGCAGCAACAGTATTGATCTGTATATATAAAAAAATTACTATCATCATATTTGTAAACTTTTTAAACAAATTTCTATAAAATTTCATAGAAAAACCCCATTTCCATAATTTGGCTGCTGCTTTGTAGAAGCCAAAACAGTAAAGAAAAAGTTTACCAACCCCAATATCTATTTTTAGAAATGAACTTTCAAAAATTACTTGCCTTCTCAAACTAACCATTGAAAGTGAGAGCACAAATAAATAAAATGTTTAATATGAGTTTTTATTGGTAGAATCAATGATTGCCCCATTTCACATGCTTGCATGTTAATACTCAAAATCCTTCAATCTAGGCTTCAACAATTCATGAACCAAGAAATCCCAGATGTACAAGCTGTATTTAGAAAGGCAGAGGAGACTGAGAACAAATTGCCAACATCCAATGAATCATAGAAAAAGCAAAACAATCCAGACAAACATCTACCTCTGCTTCATTGACTAGAGTAAAGCTTTTGACTGTGTGGATCACAACAAACTGTGGAAAATTCTTAAAGAGATGAGCAAACCAAATCACCTTACCTTCCTCCTGAGAAACATGTATGCAGGTCAAGAAGCAACAGTTAGAACTAGACATGGTACAATGGACTGCTTCAAAACTGGGAAAGGAGTATATCAAGGCTGTATATTGTCACCCTGATTATTTAACTTTTATGCAGAGTACATCATGAAAAATATGGGACTGGATGAACCCCAAGCTGGAATCAAGATTGCTGGGAGAAATAGCACCAACCTTAAATATGCAAATGAGAACACCCTAATGGCAGAAAGAGAAGAGGAACTAAAGAGCTTTGATGAGGTTGAAAGAAGACAGTGAAAAGCTGGCTGAAAACTCCACATTCATCGTGTAAAAAAATAAATAAATACAAAAAAAAATAATAATGCAGAGAAGGCCTTTGATAAAATTCAACATACATGTATGATAAAAACTCTCCAGAAAGCAGGAATAGAAGGAACATACCTCAACATAATAAAAGCTATATATGACAAACCCACAGCAAACATTATCTTCAATCGCAAATCAATCAATGTAATTCACCACATTAACAAATTGAAAAATAAATGCCATATGATTATCTCAATAGATGCAGAGAAGGCCTTTGATAAAATTCAACATCCATTTATGATAAAAACTCTCCAGAAAGCAGGAATAGAAGGAACATACCTCAACATAATAAAGGCTATATATGACAAACCCACAGCAAACATCCTCAATGGTGAAAAATTAAAAGCATTTCCCCTAAAGTCAGGAACAAGACAAGGGTGCCCACTTTCACCACTACTATTCAGCATAGTTCTGGAAGTTTTGGCCACAGCAATCAGAGCAGAAAAAGAAATAAAAGGAATCCAAATTGGAAAAGAAGAAGTAAAACTCTCACTGTTTGCAGATGACATGAGCCTCTACATAGAAAACCCTAAAGACTCGACCAGAAAATTACTAGAGCTAATCAATGAATATAGTAAAGTTTCAGGATATAAAATCAATACACAGAAATCCCTTGCATTCTTATACACTAATAATGAGAAGGTAGAAAAAGAAATTAAGGAAACAATTCCATTTACCATTGCAACGAAAAGAATAAAATACTTAGGAATATATCTACCTAAAGAAACAAAAGACCTATATATAGAAAACCATAGTGATGGTTTCTAAGGCCCACTTGACTTTGCATTCCAGGATGTCTCACTCTAGGTGAGTGATCACACCATAGTAGTTATCTGGGTTATTAAGATCTTCTTTTTAATAGTTCTTCTGTGTATTCTTGCCATATCTTCATAATCCTTTCTGCTTCTTTTAGATCTATTTTGTTTCTGTCTTTTATTGTGCACATCTTTGTGTGAAATGTTCCCTTAGTAACTCTAATTTTCTTGAAAAGATCTCTAGTCTTTCTATTCTATTGTTTTCCTCTATTTCTTTGCATTGATCGCTGAGGAAGGCTTTATTATCTCCCCTTGCTATTCTTTGGAACTCTGCATTCAAATGGATATATCTTTCCGTTTCTCCTTTGCCTTCCACTTTTTTTCTTTTTTCAATAAGGCCTCCTCAGACAACCAATTTGCCTTTTTACATACCTTCTTCTTGGGGATGGTTCTGATCACCACCTCCTGTACAATGTTATGAACCTCCATCCATAGTTCTGTAGCCACTCTGTCTCTCAGATATAATCCCTTGAATCTATTTGTCACTTCCACTGTACAATGCCTGTCTCTTATACACATCTTTACAACTGATTCCACAGAACTATCAGGGATCATAATAGTCTTCTTGGGGATGGTTCTGATCACCACCTCCTGTACAATGTTATGAACCTCCATCCATAGTTCTGTAGCCACTCTGTCTCTCAGATATAATCCCTTGAATCTATTTGTCACTTCCACTGTACAATGCAAGAGATTTGATTTAGGTCATACCTGAATGACCTAGTATTTTTCCCTACTTTCTTCAATTTAAGTCTAAATTTTGCTATAAGGAGTTCATGTTCTGAGCCACAGTCAGGTCCTGGTCTTGTTTTTGCTGACTGTATAGAGCTTCTCCATTTTCAGCTGAAAAGAATATAATCAATCTGATTTTGGTATTGACCATCTGGTGATGTCCACGTGTAGAGTTGCTCTTGTGTTGTTGGAAGATGGTGTTTGCATAAGTAAATATTTACTTATGACTCTATTAATGCTACTAGTTATATTATTTGTATATAGGATTACTGTTTCTTGCATTACCAAATGTGTGACTGAGTCTCCTATAAAAATAATGATGACTTAGACAACTTGATATTATTGGCCAAATATATGGCTGTATATGAGATCAATGTATCTCTACATATGGGAAAAAGCAACAAGAGGAAATAATTTCCTGGGCCATAGCAGACTGATAAGACAGGTGGCCCAGAGACTTTTTGCTACAATTAACATGGCCTGGGCCAGTAATAGCACATTGACTGGTATACCAAAGAAATCCTTAGACCTAGAAGTGATTTTTCCTATGCCCATTCATAAATTGGTCATGAAATGTCTCCAAAAACTTAGTTGATTTATGAACTACATGGTGCACTGTGAACTAAGCAATGTCATTTGCCATGCAGTTCTATGAGGACTGAATCATTAGCCACTGCAGTAGCTGACCTACAGAAACACTCTGCAGGGCAAGGATGAGGTGCTCTGTGCTCTAGGGATACTGGCAAAATAGCCCCTCAGATAGTTAGAAATATGTCAGAAGAAATTTTTATGAACTTGGATTCTTGTATCTTCCCTTATATATGAACCTTTAAGTAGCAGACTTTCAAATATATGATTTGTTTTTATTTCCATTATTCTAGGAGGTGGGTCATAAAGGATCCAAGATATCACTTCATTCCAGACAGAATGGCCATAATCAAAAAATCCCACAACAACAAGGGCTAGAGAGGGTGTGGAGAAAAAGAAACCTTTCTGCACTGTCCATTGGTATAGTCACAATGGAAGACAGTATGAAGATTCCTTTAAAAACTAAGAGTAAAACTACCATATGACCCAGCAATCCCACTTCTAGGCATATACCCCAAAGAAAAAACTGAAAAATAAGACACATGTACCCCAGTGTTCATTGCAGCAATATTTACAGTAGCCAAGGCATGGAAGCAACCTACATGTCCATCAACAGATGAATGGATAAATAAGCTGTGGTACATCCATACAATGGAATACTACTCAGCCATAAAAAAGGAACACATTTCAGTCAGTTCTAATGAGGTGGATGAACCTAGGGCCTGTTATACAGAGTGAAGTAAGTCAGAAAGTGAAAGACAAATATTGTATATTGACACATATATATGGAATCTAGAAGCATGGTACTGATGAATCCATTCACGGAGCAACAATGGAGACACAGACATAAAGAACAGACTTATGAACAAGGGTGGAGGAGAAGAGAGAGAGTGAAATAAATGGAGAGAATAACATAACATGTAGAGCATATACATTAACATATGTAAACAGATAGACACTGGGAATTTGCTGTATGACTCAGGGAACTCAAACTGGGATTCTGTAATAATCTAGAAATTATTAATATCCTGAGAAATCTGTATACAGGTCAAGAAGCAACAGTTAGAACTTGACTTGGGACAATGGACTGGTTCCAAATTGGGAAAGGAATATGTCAAGGCTGTATTGTCACCTTGGTTATTTAACTTATATGCTGAGTACATCATGTGAAATGCCAGGCTGGATGAAGCACAAGCTGCAATCAAGATTTCCAGGAGAAATATCAATAAGCTCAGATATACAGATGATACCAACCTTATGGCAGAAAGTGAAGAACTAAAGAGCCTCTTGATGAAAGTGAAAGAGGAGAGTGAAAAAGCTGGCTTAAAGCTCAACATTCAGAAAACTAAGATCATGGCATCAGGTCCCATCGTTTCATGGCAAATAGATGGAAACAGTGGAAACAGTGATAGACCTTATTTTCTTGGGCTCCAAAATCACTGCAGATGGTGACTGCAGTCATGAAATTAAAAGATATTTATTCTTTGGAAGAAAAGCTATGACCAACCTAGATCACATATTAAAAAAGCAGAGACATTGCTTTGCTGACAAATGTCCATCTAGTCAAAGCTATGGTTTTGCTAGTAGTCATGTATGGATTTGAGAGTTGGACCATAAAGAAAGCAGAGCACTGCAGAATTGATGCTTTTGAAATTGTGTTGGAGAAGACTCTTGAGAGTCCCTTGGACTGCAAAGAGATCAAACCAGTCCATCCTGAAGGAAATCAATCCTTAATATTCATTATAGAAGCATTGATGCTGAAGCTGAAGCTCCAGTACTTAGACACCTGATCAGAAGAACTGACTCCTTGGGAAAGACCCTGATTCTGGGAAAGACTGAGGGCAGGAGGAGAAGGGGACAACAGAGGATGACAGGTTTAACGGCATCACTGACTTGATGGATGTTAGTTTGAGCAAGCTCAGGGAGGTTGGTGATGGACAGGGAGGCCTTTTTTGCTACAGTCCATGGGGTCACAAAGAGTCGGACATAACTGAGGGACTGAACTGAATAACCTATAAGGGTGGGAATGGGCAAGGAAGTGGGAGGGAGATTCAAAAGGGAGTGGATATATGTACACCTATGGTTAATTCAAGTTGATATATGACAGAAATCAAATGGATATTGTAAACCAATAATCAATCAATCAAATATGAATATTAAATAAAAGATGAACATGCATTCACATGTCTAATCATGTAAATTAAATCTATTTGATGAGGTGCTGTTATTAGGTTTTGTGGTACCAGAAACTGAACATAGAATGGTACATGAAGCTGTTCAGAATGCAACCGAGGGCTACTATGTCATCTATAATGAGAAAAAAGAACTACTATCCAGACAGCATTGGATCATTTTTTCAAGGGCGTAGAAAAACCCTCTGTCGCCAGCAAGGAGCCAGAACCTGTTCCATCAGCATCATCTGCTTTTTCCAAAATTTATAGGTGAAAGTTAGCATAGATATTTCAATTGTTTAATTGTGAACTGAAATAAAAATGTCGATGTGAGAGTTGTGAGTTGAGCTAAGAGTCAGACGTGAATGAGCAACTTCACTTTCACTTTTTACTTTCGCACATTGGAGAAGGAAATGGCAACCCACTCCAGTGTTCTTGCCTGGAGAATTCCAGGGACGGGGAGCCTAGTGGGCTGCCATCTACAGGGTTGCATAGAGTTGGACATGACTGAAGCGACTTAGCAGCAGCAGCAGTTACTAGAGTTACTATTTACAATTTGAAAACAACTGAAGTAAGCATCAAATCAAATAAGTTGTACATGGAAAACTTTCATCTTTTCTATAATTTTTAATTATCTTTTATGTTTCATTTATATTCACTTATTTTTTCTATTTAAGTTGGTGATCATTTTCAAAATGTAAAGTAGAAAGGTAGAGGCTTTATTATTATTAAAGTATCAAATACAAGTTGCAATTACTTAATGGTGGTGAAGAACAAAAGATGGAAACAGGTAAGTTCTTTTTCTGGTGGTGTGTGTTTTCACTAATGTATGGAAGCATGATTTCAGAAACCATGTGACTTTCTAGAAAATTAATGATATAATATATATTCATGGATCATTATTTTATCATACAAATATTTCCTTTAGTTTAATCTCCCAAAAGGTACATGATAATGTGTTTTAGATATATTCAATAACAGTTTATAACCTTTTTCTTCATTTGGTCAATAAATGATTAAAAGTATTTTAAGGTTAATGATCTCATGATGTGATCAATCATTCTAAGCTACAATCTGCCACCAGGGCTTCTCATTTTGCAAATGATTTCTTGATAATTATCACAAGAAGCACATCTGTATGCTGGTTGAAAAGTTAATTAAAATGTGATTCCATCTGGTAGTCCAGTTGGGAATGTCACTATTCAATTTAATCTACATTGAGCTGAAATAAACTCTGCACAATCAAAAGATATAATGTAGTGGGATGCACCGAGATGTAAGTTAGCTAGTGTGGCATATGTTTAGTTAATTCTCTTTTCTTTCTCTTTTAATTCTTTTTTCTTTTATAAAAGTTAGAAACCAGGGAAAACAACATTTCCTAATGATTTTCTCATTATGGGTACATTTCCCTTTATGTGAATTTTGTATAGCTGCATATTTATTCCTACTTCCTCCACTCATTTTTAGTAGGATTGAGAGAGTCCATGTGAGTGCATTTTTCTCTCAAAGCTACCGACTTCAATCACTCATTTTGTTCTGATGCCCTGTGGATTGGATTCATATTGCTCTTGTAAAAAATTACCAGTAACTCAATGATTTAAAACAGTACAAATTTGTTACCTTACAGTTCTGGAGATCAGAAGTTTGAAATGAGTCTCATGGCTACAATTAAGCTACAAGTAAGGTGGTGTTCCTTTAGGAGGCTCTCAAGGGGAATCTCTTCTTTGTTATCCCAGTTCCTAGAACCTGTCCACATTCCTTGGCCTGTGTGTCCCTTCCTCAAAGCCATCAGTGAATGATCAGGTCTTTTGATTCTATCTCAAGACGGTAGGTGTTGCAAGAGAGCATCAGAGGGCAGATACACTGAAACCATACTCGCAGAAAACTAGTCAATCTAATCACACTAGGACCAGGGCCTTGTCTAACTCAATGAAACCAAGCCATGCCTGCAGGGCAACCCAAGGTGGGCGGGTCATGGTGGAGAGGTCTGACAGAATGTGGTCCACTGGAGAAGGGAATGGCAAGCCACTTCAGTATTCTTGCCTTGAGAACCCCATGAACAGTATGAAAAGGCAAAATGATAGGATATCAAAAGAGAATCTCCCCAGGTCGTTAGGTGCCCAATATGCTACTGGAGATCAGTGGAGAAATAACTCCAGAAAAAATGAAGGGATGGAGCCAAAGCAAAAACAATACCCAGTTGTGCATGTGACTGGTGATAGAAGCAAGATCCNCATGTACACCCATGAAGGATTCATGTCAATGTATGCCAAAACCAATACAGTACTGTAAAGTAAAATAAAAAAAAAATAATAAGTAAGATCATGGCATCTGGTCCCATCACTTCATATCAAATAGATGGAGAAAAAATGAAAACAGTGGCAGATTTTATTTTCTTGGGCTCCAAAATCACCATGAATGGTGATTGCAACCATGAAATTAAAAGATGCTTATTCGTTGGGAATAAAGCTATGACGAACCTAGACAGCATATTCAAAAGCAGAGCCATTACTTTGCTGACAAAAGTCCACATAGTCAAAGCTATGATTTTTCCAGTAGTCCGGTCCAGATGTAAGATTTGTACCATAAAGAAGGCTGAGCACTGAAGAACTGACCCTTTCAAACTGTGGTACTAAGGAAGACTCTTGAGAGTCCCTTAGACTGCAAGATCAAACCAGTTAATCCTAAAGGAAATCAGTTCTGAATATTAATTGGAAGGATTGCTGCTGAAGCCGAAGCTCCAATCCTTTGGCTGCCTGATGCAAAGAGCAGACTCATTGGAAAAGACCTTGATGCTGGGAAAGATTTGGGGCAGGAGAATAAGGGGACAACAGAAGATGAAATGGTTAGATAGCATCACTGACTCAATGGAGATAAATTTTAGCAAACTCCAGGAGATAATGAAGCACAGGGAAACCTCATGCACTGCAGCCAATGGGGGTCACAAAGAGTAATACATGACTTAGTGATTGAACAACAATGACGTTGAACACATTAGATTCTGTTGTAGATATGTGTTCTACTTTTTTTCAACTGTGTTTTGATATCAGAAGACCACAGAAATAATTAACTTTAAGTTGACTCTGAGAAATTGTTCAATCTATTCTTTAATACCAGAGACCATTTTTGTAACAGAAAAGTCTAATAATCCATGCATACAATTTGTATTTGAGAAATTCAAGTAGTCTTATTTTTAATTTGTTTAACTTTGAAAATATATAATTAAAGTTTCAGAGGAGAATTATCTAAAAGAGAACAAAAATTGCAATCATAATGTAAGATGTCATATATTGTAAAGGCAATATATTTGGATAGAAATCACAATACTGAAGTTGTTTATTAAGAATAGTTCTAATTATATTTAAGGACAAAATTGTGTCAAGAACTTTTTTTTTAAATTTTTTAGGATGTATATTTCTGAAATCCCAATTTTTTTTAAATGGGATTTTTAAACTTCATTTTTCACTGAAAAATGAAGTGATGGCCACATATACATTAAACAAGGCCATAATGAACACTTAAAGTATTTATAAAGATATTTTAAAGCTCTTTTTTTTTTTAAACTCACCACAGTTTGGAAACCATTGATATAAGGGACACCATCAAAGTTGGCATGCAAGCAGGTGAACTACATNTAAACAAGGCCATAATGAACACTTAAAGTATTTATAAAGATATTTTAAAGCTCTTTTTTTTTTTAAACTCACCACAGTTTGGAAACCATTGATATAAGGGACACCATCAAAGTTGGCATGCAAGCAGGTGAACTACATGACCACCTACCTAATTAATTTTAGATGTCCTCATGATTTCTAAAACTATAATAATTATGGAAATTTAGTAGCTAGAAGTTTGTTTCTTACATCTAAGCTTTTATACTAGACTAAAAGAAAATATACCTTAGTCAAATCATACTTGAAAGTTTCTATGGTAGAAGCAAAAAAGAAAAGTAGAGTTTATATGTTTTTTGAGTGGGACTTAATAACTGTACTTATATTCTGGCTTTTATGTAAATATTGACTCATTGTTGGTAACATAAAATATCGTTTCACCCTGAACAATGGCCAAGCTTGTTTACAGTTATTTCTTCCTTCCTCATCATTGGTTACCTCTATTAACTGAAAGTATAATCCCACCATATCACTGTTGAGTGCATCCATAAGATTTGCTTTAGCCAATGGAATGTGGGAAAAAGAGACAAAGTGCTAGTACCCAGCTGAGCATTCAATAGACATCACCTTTCCTCAG
The DNA here is from genome assembly GCA_006410675.1 of Oreotragus oreotragus. Classification (NCBI taxonomy): domain Eukaryota; kingdom Metazoa; phylum Chordata; class Mammalia; order Artiodactyla; family Bovidae; genus Oreotragus; species Oreotragus oreotragus. The sequence goes on from SJYX01006991.1 coordinate 366,593, forward strand.
TTGTGCCTACAGCATTTGTGCCATCTGCTGTGAGAACGCTTGTGCTGCAAAGTTATTGGAGAACAGATACTAGGAGAAAACCAGAAACTAATCATTACCCCTGCTGCTCACCAAATCATGGATAAGAAGAACAATTTTTTCAGCATCAGCCAGTGAGACTTCAGGGTTGCTGCTAATTGAACTCTAATCAACTTTTCTTAAAACTCAATTAAGCAGTAACAGCTATCTTTTATGTTCTTTAGTCACTAAGTTGTGTCCAACTCTTTTGAAACCCAGTGAACTGGAGCCCACCAGGCTCTTCTGTCCATGGCGTTTTCTAGGCAAGAGAGCTGGAGGGAGTTGCCATTTCCTACTTCAGGGAATCTTTCCAGGTCAGGAATTGAACATGTCTCTTGCGTCTTCTGCATTAATAGGCAGACTTTTTACCATTGCACCACTTGGGAAGCCCTTATTCTATTTATATTTGAGCATAAACTGATGTCCAGTTCAGTTCAGTTGCTGAGTCATGTCTGACTCTTTGCAACCCCAGGGACTGCAGCAAGCCAGGATTCCTCGTCCTTCATCAACACCCAGAGCTTGCTCAAACTCATGCCCATTGAATTGGTGATGCCTTCCAACCATCACATCCTCTGTTGTCCCCTTCTCCTCCTACCTTCAATCTTTCCCAGCATCAGGGTCTTTTCCCATGAGTCAATTATTCATATCATGTGGCCAAAGTATTGGAGTTTCAGCTTCAGCATCAGTCCTTCCAGTGAATATTCAGGATTGATTTCCTTTAGGATGGACTGGTTTGATCTCCTTGCAGTCCAAAGGACTCTCAAGAGTCTTCTCCAACGTCACACTTCAAAATAATTCTTTCTTATTGGTACAACTCTCACATCAAAACATGGTCCACTGGAGAAGGGAATGGCAAACCACTTCAGTATTCATGCCTTGAAAACTGCATAAATATGTTAGTAAACAAATATGTTGCTCTTTTTTCTGTAAGGAAAATCTGAGTCTTGGTCTATGCATTGATCTGCTTCTTTAACCTCCACACACCGTGGATTTATGCATCTATATTTGCAGTGTCATGTTCATCCCTTTAGAGAATTATTCATGACCTATGCATTCTTTTCTACCCTTGTTTCTGGGAAAAAAAATTGTTTGTTTGCTATAAACTCTAACCTAGTATGGTTCTAACCTAGAAATCCATGCTAATCTTTGTTCTCTCCAATACAAATAACACAGGTCTGTTAAGAATGCCCTAATGTATCCAAAGCCTTCGACTGTGTGGGTCACCACAAACTGGGAAATTCTTAAAGAGATGAGAATACCAGACCACCTGACCTGCCTCTTCAGAAACCTGTATACAGGTCACGAAGCCACAGTTAGAACTGGACATGGAACAACAGACTGGTTCCAAATAGGGAAAGAAGTACGTCAAGGCTATATATTGTTACCCTGCTTATTTAACTTATATGCAGAGTACATCATGAAAAACGCTGGGCTGGATGAAGCACAAGTTGGAATGAAGATTGCTGGGAGAAATATCAATAACCTCAGATATGCAGATGACACCACCCTTATGGAAGGAAGTGAAGAAGAACTAAAGAGCCTCTTGATGAAAGTGAAAGAGGAGAGTGAAAAATTTGGCTTAAAGCTCAACATTCAGAAAACTAAGATCATGGCATCTGGTCCCATCACTTCATAGAAAATAGATGTGGGAACAGTGGAAACAGTGGCTGACTTTATTTTGGGGGCTTCAAAATCACTGCAAATGGTGACTGCAGCCATGAAATTAAAAGATGCTTATTCCTTGAAAGAAAAGTTATGACCAACCTAGACAGCATATTAAAAAAGAGAGACATTACTTTGCCAACAAAAGTCCATCTAGTAAAGGCTATTGTTTTTCCAGTAGTCACATATGGATATGAGAGTTGGACTATAAAGAAAGCCGAGCACTGAAGAATTGATGTTTTTGAACTGTGGTGTTGGAGAAGACTCGAATTTTGAGTCTTCTTCTTGAGACCCAACTCTCAATTGAGAGGCCCTTGGACTGCAAGGAGATCCAACCAGTTCATCAGATGTGTATAAGAGACAGGTAGTATATTGGGCAATTACCAACCTGGGGAGTTCCTCTTTCAGTATCTTATCATTTTGCTTTTTCATACTGTTCATGGGGTTCTCAAGGCAAGAATACTGAAGTGGTTTGCCATTCCCTTNAAGGAGATCCAACCAGTTCATCCTAAAGGAAATCAGTCCCGAATATTCATTGGAAGGACTGATGTTGAAATTCCAATACCTTGGCCACCTGATATGGAGTCCACTGATTGGAAAAGACCCTGATGCTGGGAAAGATTGAAGGCAGGAGGAGAAGTGGATGACAGGATGAGATGGTTGGATGGCATCACCGACTCAATGGACATGAGTTTAAGTAAACTCTGGGAATTGGTAATGGACAAGGAGGCCTGACGTGCCATGTAGTCCAGGAAGTTGCAAACAGTGGTACGTGACTGAACCACTGAACTGAACTGAATGTTTCCAAAAGTTTTGAAAGATGTAACTTTATTTATATGTCTTTTTCCATCTGGGAATCATTCCATGTTCTAGCTTTTGCAGTTTGCATTCTTCATTCCTGTCCCAGAACCTAGATGCTGAAGATCTTGAACTAGGTATAACAGGCTCTAACTGAGAATAAAATGTCAATTCAGAAAATAGCATATATAAAAAGGGAGCAGAAAATATTTTCCTCATTTGTTTCTTTTTGTAAAGAAACAAAATCAAAGAAAATAAAAGATAATTATTTAAAATTACAAAAGTAAGAAAAGATACTGAAAAATTCAGGTCTATTTTTTTAAAAAAGAATATACAAAGAAAAATGCATCAAAGCAAACTTCCTCAAAACTTCTATGGTACAAGGAAGACTAAAAGAGGTCACTCAAGTGTGCAGCTCAAAGCCAAGAGAGAAATCTATAGCTCACTGTTGAGATGTTATTTTAAAGATCAAATGCAAACTATTATACTCTAGAAAAATATCTTCTAAAATATTATTTTAATGTCTATCTTTGTTCGTGTATTTATTTTTCTCTGTATTAATGGGCATTATTAAGAACATATCAGTTTTAATTTCATATTAAAGATTGAGAATAGAAAAAAAATTAGCTAAGGAAAACCTGTCCATTAAAAGTGATATATTACATGAATTTTGCACATTTGTTATGGTAGTAGACTAGTACAGTTTTTCACATAATGAAAATTATATATTTGTTATGTATGTCCTTTGTGCAAACATGAGAATGTTACTGCACAAATGACTTTTTTTTTCTGGTGTTCGAAAAGCTATATTTTGCATCATCTAGAATTTAAATAATATAAATTAAATAATCAATACTTATATTGAAACAAATAAATACTTAATATTTAAGTATTAATATTTAATTTTTTCTTTCTTCACCCTTATATATATCTATACCTAGCAATTTTTTTAAAATTCTAGAACATTGATTTCTAGTAGTCAAATAAACATAATATTCCTTGCAAGAGAACTTGAAATTCATATAATGAAATTCTATTGAAGTAAGCTCAAAGAAAGTTAAAAGTTGACCACAAGAAAACTTGACAGAATTACATGAAGGAACACATATTTCTCTTATATTTTGTAGGCTAAGAGCTTCAATAAAACAAGAGATATTGTTACTTAAAAATATATCCATAGGAAAAGAAGTTATATATTTCAGAATTTGAGAAAAATTGTTTGGTATTGTACAATTTTAAAAAGCTGATGTGTTTTAGAAAATGACCACATTTTTCAATTTTGTAGGTTTAACAAAACATGATAGTAGACACAAAAATTAGTCTAAGTATATTTACATTCAGATCATGGACTAGATTAAAATGCTGACAATTTTGACCACTTATTAACTCCTTGGAGCTATGCTAAGGATATTATAACACAGCATCATTTAGTCATCACAAAGATCATGTTAAAAAGTATTATAATTATTTTCCTAGGGAAACTGAATCCTAGGTCATCATTTATCTACAACCTCAAAGTAATAGGCTTGGAATTTAAAACTACATCTATTCAGGTCCAAATTAAATTTATACTTTACTATTTTCTCATTTACATTCTATTATTTCATTCCATCAAACTGAATTCAAAGAAATATTCACTGAGCCACATACATTTCCAAGAACAGTTGTAGATGACTGTGAACTGTGAACAAGGCAGAGAAACACCAACCTTCCCAGTAAAATTTGTCAGAAAAAGCTAAAATCTAATGGGGAAAGAGGAAAAAAATTATGGTGTTGGGAGATCTGTAGTTCTAGAATGTGGTAGTGAAGTCTTAACTGAAAATAAATGGCTCTATAAAGCCTGGAGATGGCCAGGTAAGAGGCCCTATGAATATTCAATATCCTTCCTACAAGTGAACACCTGACCACTTGGCATGTACTTACTCTGCATGTTTTAAAACTATCGCTGTCTGACTGAGAATTCCAACCAGGTGGGAAGAATGCATTAAAACTTTGAGACAGGAGCATGACTGGTTTGTTCAAGGGATAGCAAAGAGGACAGTGCGGTCGGAGCCTAGAGAACAAGAAAGAAGCAATAGATGATGCATTCAGAAAAGTAATTTGGAGTCGATCATGTGCATTCCTGTCGTTGGTGATGTTTTACCCTGCATGCTTTGTGGAGTATTGGAGAATTGTAAGCAGAGGACTAACATAATCTGGCTTCTCTCTACTAGGATCCCTACAGCTAAAGTGTTGAGAATAAACCTAAAGGGAACAAGTACAAATGGAAGGAGGTTAAACATAGTGTTCAAGGAAAACAGCTAGGAAACTGTTGAAATATCAAAGGGATTAGAACTTATTTGTGTTAGAGTTATGAACATGAAGAAACCTGGAGAAATTTATTAAATACTTAGCACATAAAGATCAACAGAATATTGTGATGAAATGGGAATCCAAGTTCTTATTTGTGGAGACAAAGACTGAACTTCATGAACACTCAAACACTCACAGTAGCAGGCAAAAAGAGATCATTTCAGAGAGAGAGAGAAGATCTAATGCTCTCAGCATAGACACAGAGAGGGGGTGAAATGCACCCCAAAATGTAGGAATTACAGCAGTTTATATCTTTACAAGTATTGATTTTTACACTTTTAGTTGGCCCATGCCCATTTTTGACCAATCAGTTTGAAGATTACAGTACCTAATTTGGTATCTTGATGGCTTTTTTGATCCCCAGTTTTTAAGTTTTCTCAGACATTGAGTTGCCATCCTGTGATCCTTCCTCTGACCCATCCAAGAACCCAGGCCATTATTTAGGGACCAGATGTGTGGGCTAAGAGTAAATGGTCCACCTGGTATTCTTCTTGATAAGCTAGGCAGCAGTTAATGGTTGTCCTATCCTGGGCCTGAAAGGTTTATGACTTACCAGACCAGAGGGACATTCCTCTGAATGCCTGGAAACTGGAACAAAGAGTATAGCCTTCAGTTAATGAAGTGAGATGTTTACTTGAGAAGAAAAACATTGAAATTTAAAAAAAAAAAAAAAAAAAAAGAACCAAGGTCTCAAGAGTCCTACATTTACTGTCTAAAAATTTATTCCTCAGTAATGGGTTACATATGAAGCATCAAAGAGGAGAGGCGCGTGTCAAGGATTTAGTGGACTTCTAAGCTACTGTTGTGCAATTAAAATGAAATTCAAAAGTAAAACCTTGATGCTTTGAACTACCCATTCCCTTTCACATGAATATGGGGAAAAGGGTATAGATGGAATGGGGAACAAGTAGAGTCCTAAACAGTCAGACAGTGATAATTTTTTAAGAAACAGAGTACAGGCCAAATTGCCAGGCCTTCAATTGTAGAAAGTATAGTGAATGTATATAATAATTTATGATTGATTTAACTATAGATGATAAAGCCATGGATATGGATGATATCACCTGAGAAGAAAATATAAAATAAGAGAACCGCATCCAAGGAAGTATTGCAGTATATACCGGCATGCTGCAGATAGGTCTGGAATGGAGACAAATAGAATCAATATGTAACTGTATTTTCTATGAATGCTGTGTGTCATCCAGGGTAGCACAGGATACCCTGGGGGGATCACACTAACTTCTCCTAATTTATAATGCATGTACCTGGAGGCATGAGTAGAGAACAGGCCAGGCAGAGCCCACAGTTGGAATTACTCTACCTGCAGACAGACTATCAGAAACATTCAAAATCAGCTGAATGTAATTGGGGTTTTTCCTAATGCACCCAAAAGAAAGTTAGGCTTCTCTATAAAACAGACACAAGGGTAGCTGGCAAGAGAGCCAGGTCAATCATAAAGCTAAATGCAGAAACCTTGCTTCCAGGGCAACTACCTCATTAACACAGAGAATAAGCTGTACAAAAATGAAGTTTCTCTGCTGGAACTGCCCAGAGCTATGATTCCCATGCTATTAGAGTCATTCTGTTAAATTGTTATACAGGAAATGCAAATTTATATCCACAGGCCCTCCAGCTTAAGATCTGAGGAGCATGCTAAAACAGCAACTAGGTAAACAGTGAGGAAATTTCGACAACACACCATCACTAATTATTAAGACATCCAAGATAAGGTAATTAGGTAAACTCAAGAGACTATAAGCAGAAATTGGAGAAATAAAGAAAGAAAAATGGCAGGAAGAAAGGATAAACATATTTTGGTTAAAACAAATACAGTAAAATAAAAGGAAGTAAATTGAGTCTGAAATCTTTTGGGTAGAGAGCAATTGCCAGCAGTTTTTCCTATCCTTTCATCCCTCTCCTGGTTAAAGAACTTTTGAGAGACCTCTCAGTCTAACTCTTTATGCTTTCCAATGTTCAGTTCAGTTCAGTCACTCAGTCGTGTCCGACTCTGCGACCCCATGAATCGCAGCACGCCAGGCCTCCCTGTTCATCACCATCTCCCGGAGTTCACTCAGACTAAAGTCCATCTAGTCTGTGATACCATCCAGCCATCTCATCCTCGGTCGTCCCCTTCTCCTCCTGCCCCCAGTCCCTCCCAGCATCAGAGTCTTTTCCAATGAGTCAACTCTTCGCATGAGGTGGCCAAAGTACTGGAGTTTGAGCTTTAGCATCATTCCTTCCAAAGAAATCCCAGGGCGGATCTCCTTCTGAATGGACTGGTTAGATCTCCTTGCAGTCCAAGGGACTCTCAAGAGTCTTCTCCAACACCACAGTTCAAAAGCATCAATTCTTCGGCG
>SJYX01006991.1:378434-394361 GCA_006410675.1 Oreotragus oreotragus
CTTTAGCATTCCAGTCCCCTATAATGAGAAGGACATCTTTTTTGGGTGTTAGTTCTAAAAGGTCTTGTAGGTCTTCATAAAACCGTTCAACTTCAGCTTCTTCAGCATAATGAGACATCAGCAAATAAGATTTAAGCTCTTAAAAATTAATTGTGCTTTAGGGCTTATCCTCTCTTGAAACCCAGCTGTCCCTAAGAAGTATGAGCTAGCCTTCTGGAGAGGAGAGACAACGGTCCCCATCACACACTTGGCCACAGCCTCCAGTCAACCAACTGCAGGTCCTGTGACCAAGGCCACCTAAGATTAACCAACTGAGCAGGACCAGCCTAAATTACCTGAGAATGGCCCAGAACCAAAGAAATGCCCTCACAGAATCATGAGCTTAAAAATTGTTAATTTAAAGCATTTAGTTTTGAAGTGATTTATGTGAAATAAAAATCATTGTTATAGATATTTATGTTTCAAAAAATGATGTAATAAAGAGTCTGTCGACTAAAAAATATAATCACAACCTGAAAGTAGCGTTATTCTATTTGGTGGGTAGGATTCTGAACCAGGAGACAGCAACTCGGCAACTCAGAAAACTGCTCCAAGGAGGCAGGATGGGAATTCAGGCTGTATACAAGTTTTCAACAATGGAATCAGGCAGTCTGAATATCAAAGATCAGATATTAAGTTAAAGAATGTAGCATTCTATGCATGGGAAAAGGCAAGCCTCTGGACTCACTGAATTCATTTCTTTCATTTGGAACTTAGCTATCTGGGGCCAAATCCTGTTTCCTTGTTCACCTTGCTTCTTGCATTCCTCTAACTCCTCAGCAATCACTGTTGAGGTAGCAGCATCTATTGGATCCCAGTTTTGGGAGCCCTCTTTCACATCTGGAGGCCAGAAATTGTTGATAGCTGTGATACTGCTTGTTTATTGTTATGACAGGAGATATTTTCATTTCACAATTCAGAAAGTAACCAACCTTAAATCTGAATATGTATTTACCTATGATTATACAGATCTGAGCCAAATGAGAAAAAAACGGGGAACCATGGCTTATCAAGAACTGTGGAGGGATTTTTTTTTTAACCACCGACACTAGATGATAGTTTGTAAATGAGTTGAAAATTTAATAAATAACTTGCAAAGTAAGGAATTCAACAATAAGAACATAAAAACAGTAATAATGAATCTGAAATCTCATATTATGCTAATAAAAACAGAAAATAAGATATGAACAAGGAAAAAATCTCTTGTTTAATATCTTGGTTTATACATGGAGACTCAAGATACCTTTTTGTTGTAACACTGTTAATAAAAATATTTAGGATAAACTGTGGGGTACTATTACTAGCATGCTTAGTAAGATAAGAAACTTAAAGCATACCAAGTAAATGTAAACTAAATGTAAAAACAGACATATAAATTATATGATAACAAATGTGAACTAAAAACATCAGTTTTTATTAAATATGTAAAAGGAATAAAATCAGCATTGAAAGACTATTTGTTTCATAAATTATGAAACAAATAAAGCCTCACCAAATATGTGAAACAAATCCACATATTATTTACCCACTTAGAATAAATTGGATGCTAAAAATTAAGTATAAAATATAGGAAATTTATGCTAGAGAAATGCAAATGAAAGATATTTGGTTATTTCCAATACTATCACAAGAAAAAAAATGCAAAACTCAATAAAAAATAATATCATTTGATTTTTTCATAGAGCATATAATCTACAACTCCATAAACTTTCACAAGCCAAGTAAAGAATTGACAGAATGACAGTGNAATTAAGTATAAAATATAGGAAATTTATGCTAGAGAAATGCAATGAAAGATATTTGGTTATCTCCAATACTATCACAAGAAAAAAAATGCAAAACTCATTAAAAAATAATATCATTTGATTTTTTCATAGAGCATATAATCTACAACTCCATAAACTTTCACAAGCCAAGTAAAGAATTGACAGAATGACAGTGATCAACTAACAAGTAACCTTAGAAATGTAACAAAATTAGCATAAATTCTGTGGTAGGAGATTTTATCACATGTCTTCCCTCTGGATAAATAAGTTAATTTCTAAATTTGTAATAAGTTACTGATCTGAATTATTCAGATAAAAATTTGTTTTTGAATCAAATTCTAAATCCTCCCAGAGAGAAGAGCTGCTTTTTAAATATCCCTAAGCAATTTCCAAAAATAGTATCTATTTTAGGCTATTAAACTCAACCATTTCAGCTAGCAGGATATGCATAGATTGTTTTTTGTAATTATAATGTGGTAATTTATAATTATTATTAAAGGTATCAAGAGAAAAAACCAACCACCTGAAAATATTTTAACTTTTTTACAAATGATATTTCTAACCAACCCGTCTAAAAATAAATTTAATAAAATTCACCAAGTATAGCTATTTAAAAAAATACAGTTTATGTTGAATAAAATTACAAATAATTTTAAAGTGGCACAGAAATAAGACAAAGATTTTATACTACTACTACAGTTTGAAATAGCATTTAAAATAGAACAGTGCAAAGAAATGGAGAAAACAATAGAATGTGAAAGCTTAGAGATCTCTTCAAGAAAATTAGAGCTACCAAGGGAACATTTCATGCAGTGATGGACACAATAAAGACAGAAATGGTATGGACCTAAGAGAAGCAGAAGATATTAAGAAGAGGTGGCAAAAACACACAGAAGAACTATACAAAAAAAGACCTTAATGACCTGAGTAACCATTATAATCACTCACCTAGAACCAGTTATCCTACAGTGTAAAGTCAAATGGGCATTAGGAAGCATCACTACAAACAAAGCTAAAGGAGGTGATGGAATTCCAGCTGAGCCATTTCAAATTATAANTTAAGAAGAGGTGGCAAAAACACACAGAAGAACTATACAAAAAAAGACCTTAATGACCTGAGTAACCATTATAATCACTCACCTAGAACCAGTTATCCTACAGTGTAAAGTCAAATGGGCATTAGGAAGCATCACTACAAACAAAGCTAAAGGAGGTGATGGAATTCCAGCTGAGCCATTTCAAATTATAAAGGTGATGCTGTTAGAGTGTTGCATTCAGTATGCCTACAAATTTGGGAAACTCAGCAGTAGCCACAAGACTGGAAAAGGTCAGTTTTCGTGCCAGTTCCAAAGAAGGGCAATGCCAGAGAATGTATTAACTACCACACAAATACACTTATTTCACATTCTAGCAAGGTAATTGTCAAAATTCTCCAGGCTAGACTTTAATAGTATGTAAACTGAGAACTTCCAGATATACAGACTGGATTTAGAAAGACAGAGGAACCAGAGATCAAATTTCCATATCTGCAGGATCATAGAAAAGGAAGAGAGCTCCAGAAAAAAATCTGCTTAATTGACTATGCTAAAGGCTTAGACTTTGTGGATCACAACAAAATAGAAAATTCTTAAAGAGATATGAATAAAACAGCACCTTACCTGCCTCCTGAAAAACTTGTTTGCAGGTCAAGAAGCAACAGAACCAAATATGGAACAATGGACTGGTTCAAAATTGGGAAAGGAATATGTCAAGGCTATATATTGTCATCCTGTTTATTTAACTTCTATGCAGAGTGCATCATGTGAAATGTCCGGCTGGATGAAGAACAAGCTGGAATAAACATTGCTGGGAGAAATATCAATAACCTCAGCTATGCAGATGACACCACCCCAATGACAGAAAGAGAAGAGCAACTAAAATGAGGTTTAAAGAGGAAAGTAAAAAGGCTGGCTTAAAACTCAACATTCAAGAAACTTGTGTCATGGCAACGAGTCCCATCACCTCATGGCAAATAGATGGGGGAAACAATGGAAACAGTGACAGGCTTTATTTTGGGGGCTCCAATATCACTGTGGATGGTGACTGCAGCCATGAAATTAAAAGATGCTTACTCCTTGGAAGAAAAGCTATGACAAACCTAGACAGCGTATTAAGAAGCAGAGACATTACTTTACCAGCAAAGGTCTGTATAGTCAATGCTATGATTTTTCCATGTATGGGTGTGAGAGTTGGACCATAAAGAAGTCTGAGTGAGTGCCAAAGAACAGATGCTTTTGAACTGTGCTGTTGGAGAAGATTCTTGAAAGTCCCTTGAACTGCAAGATATCAAACCAGTCAATCCTAGAAGAAATCAACACTGAATATTCATTGGAAGGACTGATACTGAAGCTCCAATATTTTGGCCACCTGATACAAAGAGCCCACTGATTGGAAAAGGCCCTGATGGCTGGGAAAAATTGAAGGTAAGAAGAGAAGAGGACAACAGAGGACGAGATGGTTGTATGGCATCACTGACTCAATGAACATGAGTTTGAGCAAGCTCAGCGAGATAGTGAAGGACAGGGAAGCCTAGTATTTTGCAGTCCATAGGCTTGCAAAGAGTTGGACATGACTGAGTGACTGAACAACAAAAACTATTTGAAATAGCATTAACTACTAAAATAGTTCATACAAATGGAGGAGAAAAGATAGCAATCAATATGAATGTTTAAAAGAAGAAAAGAAAATTATTATTCTGTATAGATTTCAACAGTTTCTCAAAAAAACACAAGAATATCAGCCGTTATACCAAGGAATCAGCTTAAGAGTTGAGTTTTTAAATAGATTTTAAACATCTAATAGCTACAATTTTCAACATACATTTTATGAACAGTTTTAAAACACTCATAGGAAATCATAGATCATATGCAATAGCACTTCAATCCCTATGAATAGGTTTAAAATGAAATGTGTGCTTAATCGCTCAGTCATGTCAGACTCTTTGCCCTACTCTGCACTGTATCCTGCCAGACTTCTATTTCCATGGAATTTTCCAGGCAAGAATCCTAGAGTGGGTTAACATTTTCTACTTCAGGGGATCTTCCTGACCCAGGAATTGAACCTGCATTTTTTGAGTGTCCTGCTTTGGCAGGTGGATTCTTTACCACTGTGCCACCTGAGAAGCCTTAAAAAGAAATATTAGAACCAATAAAATAAAAATAATAAAAATTGTACTATGGTTAATAGAAGAATTATTAAATAAACATCAGCAATTCCATGACTCTGCTCGGAAAAATTAAATATCTAATATATAAACAATCTTCAAATGAAGCTACATGTCATTCCAATCAAGTTTTATTCTGCATATAATAATATGAAAGTTTTTATGTATGTACATGCACATTTGTATATGCACAACACATAATATTTTAATTAAATTTATGAAGTATGGATAGCATATTTTATTAGCACAAATTTCAGGTTACAAAGTTTACAAAATAATAATGACTGATTAGTTGCTTAGATAGAAGCCTGCTGTGGAGCTTATATTTAATTTATAATTAATAATTTATAGTTAATTTATAATCTTTTATGGATTACTGTCAAAACTAAAATGTAGCTGCTGCTTCATAAAACACAAATCCAAGGTCTCCATCAGTAAACTTTCAAAGTTAAAAGTAAATAAAAACTGAATAACAATAAAAAGGTCAATATTAGAGAATTTAAAATGAGGTTGTTTTTGTTTAATATGGGAGTTCATGTACACCCGTGACAGATTCATGTCAATGTATGCCAAATCCAATACAGTACTCTAAAGTAAAAAAAGTTAAAAAAAATTTTTTTAATAATAATAAAATAAAAAAATTAAAAAAAATAAAGTCAACTATTGTACATTCAAAGAGCTTCTTTTCAATTTAAATAGTATAGATAGTCTTGAAAGTGGGGAAATATATGGGATAAAGACAATACTTCAATTCCTTTATCAGTTAAGTAATCTTTTTTGCTAATCTCTTTTCTCTGTTCCCTAGCTATACCAATTCAAAGCAACTTTAACTCTTTCTTCATAAATGTACTGTAACAATGATTAACCATATTAGATTGAGGTAATAAAAATGAGGCTCTCACAGCAGTTACACAATCTTCTTGCTGGGAGTTACTTTGGTTTTGGGAATCTCCATATGCTAAAGTGAATATGAGCTATGTAGGGAATATCCTAAGTACCACGTGGCTTTGAAAACTAAGCTTTCTGAAAATACACCTAGATTTATGAACTTACTTATCTTCACTCTATGGGTACTGAGTATTTTTATGTAGTTCTCAAAAACCATTAAGCAATTTAACAAACCTAATTAAGCAAAATGTTCTCTATACTGAATTGACTAAATTGTCTACGTCAATGATCATAAACTCAAATGCCTGGCCCCACCAGGAAGTAGCATAAATGAATGAAAGGACCAGGTGGAGTAACAGTGAATAGCACAACATATGCTTTCCCCAGAGGGGCAGCTGCCTCTGGCTTTGGGTCATTGCTGCTTTGTGTGGTTGTGGCTTCTTCATTTTTCATGTGAAATCTCCATGTTTTTAATTATTAAAAATAATTCAATTTTACTGAAACAGTGCAAAGACTGAGTGCACAGCATTTGGTTTGAGAATTATTAGTCAATTTCAGTTTTATCCACACACAGATACCAGTAAAATGTAGGCATTTTTCATATAATAACAAAGTGATAGAACTTGGGATGTGATTCCTAAAATCTCTAGGACACAGGATAGACATTAAAATATACAATGTTGTACAGCAAGCAGTAAATGCATCAAAAGAATAAAGAACAAGCAGACCTTCCAGAAAAGGTGCTAAGTAAATGCGAGAGTCATCGTGATGTCTCATCTTACGAATCAAACTACAGACACTGCTGTGATTACACATATTCCAGGGGTAAGAAGAGAAAGAGAGCGAGCCAGGTTCAAGACGTCTTGTAGCAATATCCTGCTTTCTAGTGTATCTTTCACTTAAATCTCTGGAAGAAATTTCATATAACTTCGTGTGTGCATGTGCCTAAACCAAGTCTCCAAAAATGACAATCTCACTGTATTATTTTACTGGAGAAAAAAATCAGAAAGAAAGATGTTGAGATAGAAGTCCTAGAGGCAAGGATATCCTGAGGACAAAAAGACATAGTACATCTATTCTAAGGGTGTTCTAATGTCATAAATGATATTTTATTATATTTAATACAGGATAAAATACATTTATTAAATACTACTGCATTCCAGGTGCTTTATCTACATTACTTTGTTTAATTATAGCAGTAATTAGTGTTTGTTTTTATCTAGACTTTATGTGTAAAGAAGATGATACTGAGAGTAATTAGGTACCAGAGAACACACAGCTAGTAAATGAATAGATTTCAGAAAGACATATAGGTATACCAAACTCTCTCACTACAACATTCTGCCACTGAGCAAAATGAAGGGAAATGCTTCCCTAACCAAGTTTCATTGCCTCTAGAAAGTATGGAGAAAGGAGAGGCAAACCTTAATTTCTACTCTGTTATTGACTCTCTGTCAATCTTCTCTCTCTTGTTTGTGAAGTTAAATATGAGATTGTTGTAAAGGATTATCCAGGAATTTAAGTAAGGTCCCTTCAGCTCCTATAATATATACCAGTCTTTGGTTTTTAAAATTATATTTCAAAGTAATATGCAAAATATATATCAGGCTATGCTGCTGCTGCTCCTAAGTCCCTTCAGTTGTGTCCAACTCTGTGCGACCCCAGTGACCGCAGCTCACCAAGCTCCCCCGTCCCTAGGATTCTCCAGGCAAGAACACTGGAGTGTGTTGCCATTTCCTTCTCCAATGCATGAAAATGAAAAGTGAAAGTGAAGCCTCTCAGAATAAAAGAGTAAAAGATTTCAAATACTAAGAAATGCATGCAATGAAAATTATGTACTCGTAGCTTTGGAATCTATTTTTTACTACTAAGATTTGGCTTAGTAGTAAAAAATACACCTGCAATGCTGGAGACACAGGAGTTGTGGGTTCAATCCCTGGGTCATGAGGCTCCTCTAAAGGAGTAAATGGCAACCCACCCCAGTATTCTTGGCTGGGAAACCCCAGAGACAGGGAAGGCCGGCAGGCCACAGTCCATGGGGTCACAAAGTGTGGGACATGGCTGAGTACACACACAACTTTAGAATCTACCCTCCTCCCAACTTAATAGTTGCTTAGGTATTCTAGAAAGCAAATTATATATATATATATATATATATGATGGATGTGTGTTTGTAGATATACATATACATATCCCCCATATATGAAAATATACATATAGATTTTTCATGTACATATATATGTACATAATACATAAAATATAAATTGAGTGACTACTGAAATATAGTGAAGTAACACAAATTTGCCTAAGTTTAAGCTTATTTTTGTTTCATACATGAATATTGTGTAAAACACTTTTCACTGTTACTTCTAATATATCTAAATAAAGCATAAGATTAAAAATATATCTCTAAGAAGCTTAGCAACATTTTCAATTTAAAAAAGAAAATTAAAACTTCCTGCCTCACACTTTCTTAGAAAACTAAACATACTCTTTTCACACAGTTCACCAATCACATGCCTCGCTATTTACCTAAAAGATTGAAAACTTATGTCCACACAAAAATCTGCATGTCGATGTCTATCTATGTCAGCTTTATTCATAATTGCTAGAACTTGGAAGCAACTCAGTTGTCCTTCACTACGTGAGTGAATAAATAAGCTTAGTTACATCAGATAATGGAATATTATGCAGCACTGAAGAGAAATGAGCTATCAAGCCAGAATGAGACATGGGGAAAGCTTAAATGCATATTACTAAGTGAAAGAATTCAGTATGAAAAGGCTAGATACTATATGACTTCTATCACATGACATTCTGGAAAAGGCAACACTATGGAGACAGGAAAAGGTCCATGGTTGCTAGAATTTAGCAGAGAGGGAGGATTGGATAGGCAGGGCACACAGGGTTTTTAGGGCAGTGAATCTACTCTATATAGCACTGTAATAGTAGGTCCGTATTACTGTGCATTTGTCCACACTCAGAATGCATAACAAGAATGAACCTTAATATAAACTATGATCTCTGAGTGACAATGATGTGTCAGTGTAGGTTCATGGATTGTAACTCATGAAACACTCTGGTGAGGGATGTTGATCAGAGGGGATTCTATGGATGTATGGCAGATAGGAGGGTATATGGGAAATTTCTATATCTTCTGCTCAGTTTTACTGTGAACCTAAAACTGCTCTAAAAAATAAAGTTTATTTAAAAACCAATCAAACAAAATCCAAAAAATCCAAAACAAAAGTTCCTTCCTCAGTACAAACAACATAATTGGGAATTTACTGCAATATTCTTGCTCTCTTATAAATAGTCAAGAAAATATTTATGTACATCTAAGTCACAGACTTTTCAGTAAAAATGAAAATCAAAGAATGAAGTACAAATCAATATTCAGTATGATCTTATGGCATTTTCCATCCTTAGTGGAATTTAATCTGCTTGGCAGACTCATTTTGGATTTGTTTCATCTCTGTGTGATTTTATACTGACTTAAAATCAGCTTCCATGAAATACTGATGCGTCCATGCCACTGAGTGTATATAAAATACCTTTTTAAAGTGTAGAGTATTGATACTTAAGAAATAAAAAATGCTTTTATTAGAATTAGACTATTAGCATGTGACTATACTGGAAGTTTCTCTGGAGTTTTGAAATAGATTATTTTAGCATCCATTCAACAGTTATTTTTGAAGCTTTAGGTAGTTTATTTGAAAAGGAAAAAATATTTCATAATTAAGTTATTTGTTTTTGTTGTTGTAGTTGTTTTCAGTTTGGAACCACTAAGACTGAAAACTAAAACTTTTGAAAATTAAAAACAGAACAAAATAGAAAATACATGTCTGTGTATTGGCCTATATGTGGATGTTCTATATGCAGCTTACAGCTTAGTCATTAGACATCCTCATGCTGCTTTGACTGTTAGAAGTTTGGAATTAGTCATATTTTGGGGCTTGCCAAAATTTTATTGAAAAAAAAAATCTCTGTTTTGTGTCTATCCAAGTAATAAAGCCTAGGATTTTAGAATGTTTGCCTAATTCTATTTTTAAAAGCACTCTCCATTTAATTAGAAGTTTGTGTTAATGCTGTCATTAGGAAATTAATGCTGGATTGCTAACCCAAGAATCAACGGAAAAAAAAAAAAAAAAAACACTGAAAGACCATATCTTATCACGTACTTCACTCTGCTGAACCGAAGTGGAGAGAAATCATGAGAAATGATCTTTCCTTTAAAGGGAAAAATTCAGTTTTCATCTATGGTCTTCCATCAACCTGGGGTGATTTTACCCTCTCCATTGCCTAGCTACTTGCCTAAATCAAATCCCTAATGATTATACAGTGGAAGTGAAAAATAGATTTAAGGGACTTGATCTGACAGGCAGATGCCTGATGAACTGTGGACAGAGGTTCATGACATTGTACAAGAGACAGAGAGCAAGACCATCCCCAAGAAAAACAAATGCAAAAAAAACAAAATGGCTGTCTGAGGAGACCTTACAAATAGCTAAGAAAAGAAGAAAAGCCAAAAGCAAAAGGGAAAAGGAAAGATATAGTCATTTGAATGCAGAGTTTCAAAGAGACAGAGAGCAAGACCATCCCCAAGAAAAACAAATGCAAAAAAAGCAAAATGGCTGTCTGAGGAGACCTTACAAACAGCTAAGAAAAGAAGAAAAGCCAAAAGCAAAAGGGAAAAGGAAAGATATAGCCATTTGAATGCAGAGTTTCAAAGAATAGCAAGGAGAGACAAGAAAGCTTTCCTCCAAGATCAGTGCAAAGAAATAGAGGAAAACAATAGAATGGGAAAGACTAGAGATATTTTCAAGAAAATTAGAGATACCAAAGAAACAGTACATGCAAACATGGACTCAATAAAGGACAGAAATGATATAGACTTATAAGAAGCTGAAGATATTAAGAACAGGTGACAAGGATACACAGAATGACTATATGAAAAATATCTTCATGACCCAGATAATCATGATGGTGTGATCACCCACCTAGAGCCAGACATCCTGGACTGTGAAGTCAAGTGGGCCTTAGGAAGCATCACTACAAACAAAGCTAGTGGAGGTGATAGAATTTCAACTGAGATATTTCAAATCGTAAAAGATGATGCTGTGAAGGTGCTGTATTTAATATGCCAGCAAATTTCAAAAACTCAGCAGTGGCCACAGGACTAGAAAAGATCAGTTTTCATTCTAATCTCTAAGAAAGGCAATGCCAAAGAATGCTCCAAGTACTGCACAATTGCACTCATCTCACATGCTAGTAAAGTAATGTTCAAAATTTCCCAAGCCAGGCTTCAACAGTACATGAACCATGAACTACTAGATGTTCAAGCTGAGTTTAGAAAAGGCAGAGGAACTAGAGATCAAATTGCCAACATCCACTGGATCATGGAAAAAGCAAGAGAGTTCCAGAAAAACATCTATTTCTGCTTTATTGACTATGCCAAAGCCTTTGACTGTGTGGATCACAATAAACTGTGGAAAATTCTGAAAAAGATGGGAATACCAGACCACCTGACCTTCCTCTTGAGAAACCTGTATGCAGGTCAGGAAGCAACAGTTAGAACTGGACACGGAACAACAGATTGGTTCCAAATAGGAAAAGGAGTACATCGACACTTTATATTGTCACCATGCTTATTTAACTTATATGCAGAGTAAATCATGAGAAATGCTGGCCTAGATGAAGCATAAGTTGGAATGAAAATTGCCAGGAGAAATATCAATAACCTCAGATATGCAAATGGCACCATTATGGCAGAAAGTTGAGAAGAACTAAAGAGCCTCTTGATGAACGTGAAAGAGGAGAGTGAAAAAGTTGCCTTAAAGCTCAACATTCAGAAAACAAAAATCATGGCATCTGGTCCCATCACTTTATGGCAAAAAGATGGAAAAATAATGGCAGAATTTAATTTTTTGGTCTCGAAAATCACTGCAGATGGTGACTGCAGCCATGAAATAAAAAGATGCTTACTCCTTGGAAGAAAAGTTATCACCAACCTAGACAGCATATTAAAAAGCAGAGACATTACTTTGCCAACAAAGGTACGTCTAGTCAAGGCTACGGTTTTTTGAGTAGTCATGTATGGATGTGAGAGTTGGACTATAAAGAAAACTGAGTGCTGAAGAACTGATGCTTTTTAACTGTGTGTTGGAGAAGACTCTTGAGAGTCCCTTGGACTGCAAGGAGATCCAACCAATCCATCCTAAAGGAAATCTGTCCTGAATATTCATTGAAAGGACTGATCTTGAAGCTAAAACTCCAATACTTTGGCCACCTGATGCAAAGAGCTGACTCATTTGAAAAGACCCTGATGCTGGGAAATATTGAAGGCAAGAGGAGAAGGGAACGATAGAAGATGAGATGGCTGGATAGTATCACCGACTCAATGGACATGAGTTTGAGTGATCTCTGAGAGTTGGTGATGGACAGGGAGGCCTGGCGTGCTGTGGTCCATGGTGTCACAAAGAGTCGGACACAACAGAGACTGAACTGAAGTGATTGCCTAGCTAATGCCTCTCAGGCATTCATACGTTTAAATTTTACTTCCTCAAAGAGTTAGATGATGTCAGTAATCTTTCGCTTCTATTTAAACCCTTCTCACTAATGCCTAAGTATAAATCTCTACCAAATAGACTCATGTGTCTATTCTAACATTCTAACATCACTATCTCATGCTCTTACTCCACTAGTCACACTGGCCTCCTTGCTGTTTCTCAAATGTGCCAGGCATTCTCTTTTCTCAATATTATGTCACTGCTGCTCCATCACCTTGTACATTTTTCTCTAGTTGCCTGAAGGCTGGCTCCTTGTTTCGCTCAAACTTTTGTTCACCTCATTTTCAGTCTTGTTTTCTCTCCATTTGTTTAAAATTGATTGCCCTGCTAGTAGATACTCAAGCTCCTTCCTTTGTTTATTTTCCTCCATATACCCTCTAATATACCATACTATAATCACTAATGCCTAAGTGTAAATCTCTACCAAATAGACTCATGTGTCTATTCTAACATTCTAACATCACTATCTCATGCTCTTACTCCACTAGTCACACTGGCCTCCTTGCTGTTTCTCAAATGTGCCAGGCATTCTCTTTTCTCAAGATTATGTCACTGCTGCTCCATCACCTTGTACATTTTTCTCTAGTTGCCTGAAGGCTGGCTCCTTGTTACGCTCAAACTTTTGTTCACCTCATTTTCAGTCTTGTTTTCTCTCCATTTGTTTAAAATTGATTGCCCTGCTAGTAGATACTCAAGCTCCTTCCTTTGTTTATTTTCCTCCATATACCCTCTAATATAACATACTATATACTCTAGACTATAAATTTGAACAAAGTAGATATTTTTGTTTCATTGACTGCTGTATCTCTTCCATATTGGAATAATGGCTGGCTTGTTGTAGGTACTCAAGAAATATTTTCTAGTAAACAAATGAATGGAAAATATATTAAGGACATTTAATCTGGGATCTGTTGGAGTTCATAGATTGGTTTCATGGGTTCAGTGAATCTCTTGAAATTGATTATAAAATATGCATAGGTTTTACTATGCATATGCATATGCATTCAAAAAGTATGTGGCTACCTATCACCATACTGAGGCTTAACATAGTGTACTTTTCAGTGCTTAACACATATGACATACCGAAAATTACAGTTAATATTAGTACTATGTTGAATGACAAGTATCTGTTTATGCATCTGTTTTATTAGACTACAAAGTTCTCAAATCTCTGTTAACTCATGTTTTCTAACATAATCTTTGAACTCAAATTCTCATATTTGAAAATACCTTTGATCTTATATTATGAAGCATGCAACAGGCTACCTTGCTTAATAAATATTTGATGAACTGAGCAATTTGTATAACAGATAAAAAGTCCACAAAGAAAAAATAGAGAAGTACAAGTTGGTAGACTGAATAGCACTCAATGGAATGTCCTTCCCAAACCCCATTAATGTAAGATTAATAAAACAAAATGTATGAAAAAATTAAAAGTGAACAAGATGTGAACATCATTTCATTAACATTTGGAAGATAGAAAGTAAAAGAAGAAGCAGTTACTGATGGAGAGACTTCAGAAAATTTGAGCTTTTTCCCTGGAAAGCTAAAGAATACCTGGAATGCCTGGGACTACAAAAAGGCAGGAAACAATGAGATGGAAATTTAAATTTGAATATTATTTGAAAATCTGAGGCTGAATAATCAATCTCATCTCTCTTTCACATATATACTCCTCACTCTACCTTATATCCATTCTTAGAAAGTAAATTCAGAGTTACTCCAACACTAGAAAATAAGCTGGGAAGGAAAATATACAATACAAGATATTGTGGCTGTAGTCCAGGAAATCAAACGATGGTGATAGAAGAGAGATGTCATGAAGATGGCAGAATAGAATGCTACAGACTTTCTTTCCCCACAAAGACATTAAGTTAACATTGAGTTAATAGTATATAGACCAGAACTCTAGTTGACAAGCTATAAAATTTACATATATATAAAATAAAAAAGGAATTCCAGCAGAAAGAATTTGAAAATCCACAAATGTTAAATACATACTTGCGCCTGTCTACCTACACAGTATTATGCATACGAGCAGAAGAAGCCTACCATATTTGGACTCTCCCATTGGATGGAAACAAGAGTACATCCAGCATTCTAGCTTGTTAGAAAGGTGCCTGGAATTGTTTTTATCTTATATTTCTTGGACCACTTACGGAGCTGTGGTAGAGTTTTGAAGCCACTAACAATAAGCAAGCTCTATTGCATGTTAGAGCTGTATTTCCACAGGCAGATTACAAGGGGAGCAAGCAGCAAGAAAAGGTTTGAGAAGTCCTAATACTTTTAGCTGGGCTTCCTGGGTGGCTCTAGTGGTAAAGAACCCACCTGCCAATGCAAGAGAAATAAAAGATGTGGGTTCAACCCCTGGGTTGAGAACATCCCCTGGAGGAAGGCATTGTATCCCACTCCAGTATTCTTGGCTGGAGAATCCCCAGGCAAGATGAATAAGTTTTGGGGGTGAAAAGTAAGACGTATTGACTATACTTAACAATACTAAATTAATTGTAATATTGTATACTTGCAAATTGTTATATAGTACGAAATAAAATTTCTTACTGTACAGAGGAGCCTGGCAGGGTACAGTCCATATAGTCACAAAGAGTTTGACATGACTAAATCAACATAGCACATGTGCAAAACCTTTAGCTAGGCTGACTGGCAAATGTTTTTCCCTTTGTAAAGTCAATGTGTATAAAAGGAATACAGAGGAGTTCTCCCCCTCCACCCAATGCCTGTGTTTCAGAAAAAGAATAAAAGGCATATAAAGAAATAGCAAAAATGACTCACTCAAGGGAAAAAAAATAAAATTATGGAAACCAAAACTTAAAATAATACAGATGTATGAATTACCTAACAACAATTTAATAACTGTCATCAGTTCAGTTCAGTCACTCAGTCATGTCCAACTCTTTGCTACCCCATGAATCATAGCACGCCAGGCCTCCTTGTCCATCACCAACTCCCAGAGTTCACTCAGATTCACGTCCATCGAGTCAGTGATGCCATCCAGCAATCTCATCCTCTGTTGTCCCCTTCTCCTCCATCCCAATCCCTCCCAGCATCAGAGTCTTTTCCAATGAGTCAACACTTCGCATGAGGTAGCCAAAGTACTGGAGTTTCAGCTTTAGCATCACTCCTTCCAAAGAAATCCCAGGGCTGATCTCCTTCAGAATGGACTGGTTGGATCTCCTTGCAGTCCAAGGGACTCTCAAGAGTCTTCTCCAACACCACATTTCAAAAGCATCAATTCTTCGGCGCTCAGCTTTCTTCACAGTCCAACTCTCACACCCATACATGACTACTGGAAAAACCATAGCCTTGACAAGAAGGATCTTAGTTGGCAAAGTAAAGTCTCTGCTTTTGAATATGCTATCTAGGTTAATCATAACTTTTCTTCCAAGGAGTAACTGTCATTTAATTTCATGGCTGCAGTCACCATCTGCAGTGATTTTGGAGCCCC
>SJYX01006991.1:408681-426935 GCA_006410675.1 Oreotragus oreotragus
GGTTCCAGTTTCATCCATCTTATTAGAACTGATTCAAATGTATTCTTTTTTTTTTTTCCCTTTTTTTTTTGTATTTATTTATTTTTTTACATGAACTCCCAAACATGAACCCCCCTCCCACCTCCCACCCCACATCTTCCCTCCAGATCATCCCCATACACCAGCCCCAAATGTATTCTTTTTAATGGCTGAGTAATACTCCATTGTGTATATGTACCACAGCTTTCTTATCCATTCTTTTGAAAGAGAATTTAAATGGCATGAGTCATTAAATGGCATTCCCCTGATAAAACCTAGATGAACAAAATAAACTCTCAAATGGCTGAAGCTGCAAGAAAGATTCTGGACCTGTTCTTGACCATGTATATCCCTGTGGACCAAAATCTGTAGAGAGTATAGTCTACAAAAGCAGAGAGATAAAATGAAAGATGCATAAGGAAGATTGAAAAGATGATGTGGAAAGAATTTTGATATTCTTTGGATTCTACTTTACTCTGAAGTCTATCTCAGATCCTATCCTTGACTTCTACTGTACAGCCTAGAATATTTATAAGTGCACTATTCTTAAGTTAATTTAAATGGTACTGCTATTTGGTTGTTTGTAATGCAAACCCAAATTTAAAAAAAAATAAATTATCATTCAAAATGTAGTGGGCTGGGCAGTAGATTCAACTAAGGATTCTTTCTCAGTAGGTTGACAGATACCAGTCATTTTGATATTGTTTATTTACCCTAAGGCACATGCTAGGAAACCACAGGAATGGGAGATTTAAGGTAATGTCAAGTTACCAGCTCATATATATTGTCTGATATGTGTGAGCTCTGCTCTAGAAACCATGGAAATATTACCCAAGTAAACTGACGAAAATCTTTTACCTCAGAGGAGCTTATATTTTGTTAAATAGTTGTTCACAGGGAAATTTTGTTCTCTTTAATTAAGAACTTAAAATTGAAGCTAATTTTGTAAAAGGAAACTCTTTTTGCCTACTTTCAGATATATGTGGGAGAATGTGAGATTACCATGATAAAGAAAGGCATTCTGGAAATGGCCCGGGAAATTCTTCGTCTCTTCCCATTGCTATGAATCCTTGCTAGGCAGCAAATGGCAGTGTATCTAAAAACAGAAATACGGAGTCTCCATGCCTATTACTAAGAAACAGAGCCAAAAGAGTGGGGTCCAAATCGAATAGCAAGATTTCACAAGATTTCTGGATTTTTGCTAGCAGCAAACAGAACTCCTTCAAATGAAATTGCTAATACCAAAGTTTTAAGGATTAAAAAGTTTAAAGTTAATTCATACAGTTTATATTATTTTTGAATGATAACTGTTCTATAGAAGAATCCTCAATTTACTGAAAGCTTTAATTAAAATATGGACGTGATTCATATGTTTGAGGAGTTCATAATTAGGCTGTGCAAAGCTGTGAGGAAATAAATAACAGTGCAGAGTAGAGAAGAAAAATGTCCAGAGGGATGTGCACAATCATAGATATGGCAACTGCCAAAGGGCCCAGATTTACTCTAAGCCTGAATCTATACACTTGACATTCAGAGGAAAGCAGAATCTCACTTTAATGAGACAATTTTATCATCAACTTCTGCCTCCCTCATACAAGAAGCTAGCTGCTAAAAGCATTATGTTAATGATTGACTTTAAAAGCAAACCTTGAAATAAGAAGTCCTAAAACTACTACTTTATTCATACACTTTTACATTTATTTAGTGGAAATTTTTAAAATCATTTTCTATGCATTCTACTATGAATGCATTTGTAAATAGTGCCTTAGTGTCCTGTGGAAAAATAAACACAAGATTCATCCAAGAATAACAACAATAATATAATAGAATAAGATAGGGAGACCTAATCCATAGAATCTCAGACTTTAGGGCTAGAAAATAATTTAGAGATTATTTAAATCAATTCCCTTCATTTTGAAGAAAAATAAAGTTCAGATAAGTTAAACGCATATACAGTGCCAGGAATAGATTCAGATATTCCAAATTAAAGTGGCAGCCAGAACTACAGAGGAGCCAAAGTCTGTACAGTCTTACAGGTAAAGAAAACATGCATACATACACACACCCACACCCACACAAACATACATGAGCTCCACTTTCAAGTGTTCTTTGTTCTTATTTTTGTTTAATGCACAAAAGCACTACATTTTATTGATTCGTAAATATATATTGAGAACATACCATATACCAGGCTTTCTATTAAATGTTAGCAAATACAGTGTCTGCCCAAGTATTTGTCTTCTAAAACAAATAAATCTACATGACCATGCTTTGAAATAAGGTTATATTAAATCAGATTTTATCTATGCCATGAAGCTATGACTCCTAATTCTCACTAAAATTATAATTCTAAAGGCATAGATACTGCTTGAAATAGTATTTTCAGAAAATTGCAGTGGATGACATAAATAAATAGCATGCCATGCTACAGTTTCCTATAAGAAAGAACAGATCAAGTTATGATTGCCACAGGATGGGAATCTGAGAAGCTGATAAAGGGGTATTAGTCTCCCTGCAGGATCAGGCCATCAGTTCAAGAGAAAAGCATAGAGAATTCAAATACCATCCATACTTTTCCAGTGGCAAACAATGTTCCCTCTGAGATAGTAAAGGATGACATGCATGGGTGGATTTCTGTAGGACAGTCATTTTCCACAGTAGCAATTTTTACAAGTTACCTAGTTAATTAGAGGGATACCAAAAGATGGCAATATGATGGAAAGGTCCCAGAAAGCAGAGAAATATGTGAGGAAGTCAAGATTTCTAGATAAAATCAGCCTGAAGACTGGGTTCTATATAACATTCTATAGAATCCTTAGGACATAGTAAGCACCTCATTAACTTGGTGGATTATTGACTAAATTAATGATATTGTTATCATTCGCCTTTGTAAGTAACGTATTACATTCCAGTCTCTTATACACATCTTCAACATTGAAATAAGACCAATTCTATCCTTTGCAGCCAAAGATGGAGAAGCTCTATACAATCAGGACAAAAAAAGACTGGAGGGTGACTGTGACTCAGATCATGAACTCTTTACACCAAATTCAGATTTAAATTGAAGAAAGTGGGGGAAACCACCAGACCATTCAAGTATGACCTAAATCAGATACCTTATGATTATACAGTAGAAGTGAGATATAGATTTAAGGTACTAGATCTGATAGACCGAGGGGCTGATGAACTATAAAGTGAGGTTTGTGACATTGAACAAGACAGGGATCAAGACCANGTGGGGAAAACCACCAGACCATTCAGGTATGACCTAAATCAGATACCTTATGATTATACAGCAGAAGTGAGATATAGATTTAAGGCACTAGATCTTATAGACTGAGGGGCTGATGAACTATAAAGTGAGGTTTGTGACATTGAACAAGACAGGGATCAAGACCATCCCCAAGAAAAAGAAATGCAAAAAAAAGCAAAATGGCTCTCCGAGGAGGACTTAAAAATAGCTAAGAAAAGAGAAATTAAAAGCAAAGGAAAAAAGGAAAGATATACCCATTTGATGCAGAGTTTCAAAGAATAGCAAGGAGAGATAAGAAAGCCTTCCTCAGCAATCAATACAAAGAAATAGAGGAAAAGAATAGAATGGGAAAGACTAGAGATCTCTTCAAGAAAATGAGAGATACCAAGGAAACATTTCATGCAAAGATGGGCTCAATAAAGGACAGAAATTATATGAACCTAACAGAATCAGAAGATATTAAGAAGAGGTGGTAAGAATACAGAGAAGAACTATACAAAAAAGACCTTCATGACCCAGATAATTATGATGGTGTGATCACTCACCTAGACTCAGACATCCTGGTGTATGAAGTCAGGTGGGCCTTAGGAAACACCACTATGAACAAAGCTAGTGGAGTGGATGGAATTGTAGTTGAGCTATTTCAAATTCTGAAAGATGATGCTGTGAAAGTGCTATGCTCACTATGTCAGCAAATTTAGAAAATTCAGCAGTGGCCACAGGACTGGAAAAGGTCAGTTTTCATTCCAGTCCCTAAGAAAGGCAATGTCAAAGAATGCTCAAACTACCACACAATAGCACTCACCTCACACGCTAGTAAAGTAATGTTCAAAATTCTCCAAGCCAGGCTTCAGCAATATGTGAACCGTGAACTTCCAGCTGTCAAACTGGTTTTAGAAAAGGCAGAGGAACCAGAGATCAAACTGCCAACATCCAATGGATCATGGAAAAAGCAAGAGAGTTCCAGAAAAACATCTATTTCTGCTTCATTGACTATACCAAAGCCTTTGACTGTGTGGATCACAAGAAACTGTGGAAAATTCTGAAAGAGATGGGAATACCAGACCACCTGGCCTGCCTCTTGAGAAATCTGTATGAAGGGCAGGAAGCAACAGTTAGAACTGGACATGGAACAACAGACTGGTTCCAAAAACANGACTATACCAAAGCCTTTGACTGTGTGGATCACAAGAAACTGTGGAAAATTCTGAAAGAGATGGGAATACCAGACCACCTGACCTGCCTCTTGAGAAATTTATATGCATGTCAGGAAGCAACAGCTAGAACTGGATATGTAACAACAGACTGGTTCCAAATAGGAAAAGGAGTACGTCAAGGCTGTATATTGTCACCTTGCTTATTTAACTTATATGCAGAGTACATCATGAGAAACACTGGGCTAGATGAAGCACAAGCTGGAATCAAGATTGCCAGGAGAAATATCAATAACCTCAGATATGCAGATGACACTACCCTTATGGCAGAAAGGGAAGAAGAACTTAAGAGCCTCTTGATAAAAGTGAAAGAGGAGAGTGAAAAAGTTGGCTGAAAGTGCAACATTCAGAAAACGAAGATCATGGCATTTGGTCCCATCACTTCGTGGCAAATAGATGGGATACAGTGGAAACAATGTCAGACTTTATTTTCTGGGGCTCCAAAATCACTGCAGATGGTGATTGCAGCCATGAAATTTAGACGCTTACTCCTTGGAAGGAAAGTTATGACCAATCTAGATAGCATATTCAAAAGCAGAGACATTACTTTGCCAACAAAGGTCTGTCTAGTCAAGGCTATGGTTTTTCCAGTGGTCATGTATGGATGTGAGAGTTGGATTGTGAAGAAAACTGAGCACTGAAGAACTGATGCTTTTGAACTGTGGTGTTGGAAAACACTGTTGAGAGTCCCTTGGACTGCAAGGAGATCCAAGCAGTCCATTCTAAAGGAGATCAGTCCCAGGTATTCATTGGAAGGACTGATGCTGAAGCTGAAACTCCATTACTTTGACCACCTCATGTGAAGAGTTGACTCACTGGAAAAGACTCTGATGCTGGGAGGGATTGAGGGCAGGAGGAGAAGGGAACGGCAGAGGATGAGATTTCTGGATGGCATCACCGACTAGATGGACATGGGTTTGGGTGAACTCCGGGAGTTGGTGATGGACAGTGCGGCCTGGCGTGCTGCTGTTCATGGGAACACAAAGAGTCGGACACGACTGAGTGACTGAACCAAACTGAACTGAACCACTGCCATAGTTATTTTTATCAGTTATTTTTTAAAATTTACTCAGTTATTTTTATCTGCTTGACCCTCTAAGTTACAGAATTTGTTATCCTTCTCCTGAGACTTAGTGGGACGTGTCATTTACTTCGGGTGACAGGATATTGCTAGTGATTTANGCTGTTCATGGGAACACAAAGAGTCAGACACGACTGAGTGACTGAACCAAACTGAACTGAACCACTGCCACAGTTATTTTTATCAGTTATTTTTTAAAATTTACTCAGTTATTTTTATCTGCTTGACCCTCTAAGTTACAGAATTTGTTATCCTTCTCCTGAGACTTAGTGGGAAGTGTCATTTACTTCGGGTGACAGGATATTGCTAGTGATTTAAGTAGAGATTTGCCCTTAATCACTTTGCAACTTCGGCTTCCCTGGTGGCTCAGACAGTAAACAATTTGCCTGCAATGCAGGAGACCCACGTTCAGTCCCTGGGTCTGGAAGATCCTCTGGAGACGGGAACGGCAACCCACTCCAGTATTCTTGCCTGGAGAATTTCATGGATAGAGGATCCTTGATCCTTGTAGGCTACAGTCCATGGGGTTGCAAAGAGTCGGCCATGACCGAGCAACTAACACAAACACACACTTTGCAACTTAGTGGATTTAACTTTTGCTTGAACTACTTGCTGATGATATTCATAGGTGAGAATACCGATACTCACTCATGTTGTTTTCTTGCATACTCACTCCCATTCTGCCTGGTTATGGATGAAAATAATGAAGNGAGCAACTAACACAAACACACACTTTGCAACTTAGTGGATTTAACTTTTGCTTGAACTACTTGCTGATGATATTCATAGGTGAGAATACCGATACTCACTCATGTTGTTTTCTTGCATACTCACTCCCATTCTGCCTGGTTATGGATGAAAATAATGAAGTCCAAGAACTATTGATAATTTGTGGCCTGAAATATATGTGTAAATAAAAAAAAAAAGTTTTCCTCTACATTTTAATAAGATGATTTAAAAATCATCTCATCTCTGCTCTTTGGAAAACTTATCTTCATTAATTAGCATTCCTGGCAGTGCTATTCCCATCTTCTCCATGTACATGAGGGAATCAGATTGCCATTTGCTTTTATTCTGTTTAAACATCTATGAGGAACAAGAGTAAAATAATATATATGCTAAACTTCTTATTTGAACTGTGTTTAGTACAATGCCTAGATTCTGCTATTTGAAGACTATTCCTCCAGCAATAAAATTATTTTTTTTAAGTGTGGAAATAATACATCATATTCAGCATTCCTCTCCTCTGGTTTCTAAGAGCTGCTTTCCTTCTTCCTTCTGGGCATGAAAAGTAGATAAGCCACTCTGACTTTCTCCTTCTGCTCACTTTTCACTTCTGGTTATGTTTCTTCCTCAGGGAATAGAAAGTGTCAGTAGGCTTAGGAAGCAGCTTAAGGGTTACATAGGCTGGTTTGTCCATTCTCTGCCTGCTTACTAAGGAACTGTGTTGTATTTGTTAGCCTCCTCAATATTGTTAGGGACTTACTGGACAAAGGAGAAAAGATAAGGTAATAGAGAGCATTAATTAAAAAAAACAAAGCCACTTTCTATGACTAGATAATTTTACATTCACTGAAGAGTTGCAAAAATAGTATATATAATTTATATATATATTTCTACTAGTTTTGCCTTATACTAACTTATTTAACAATAGAATATCTATCAAAACTGAGACATTAACACTGATACAATGCTGTTAACCAAAATATATAATTTACGTGAAAAGTTATGTGAATTTCATCTTTTTTTTTTTTTTTTTAACTTTTGTCCTTTTCTTTTCCAGGATCCAGTCAAGGATCTTGCATTGCATTCAGCTGTTATGTCTTCTTAGATTCTTGTAATGGAGGAGAGTGCCTCAGAATTTTCTTTTCTTTAAAATACCTTATGGTTTTGAAAAGTACTATTTGTTTTATAGAATGTCCCTCAGTTTGGTTTTTCTGGTATTTTCTCTTGATTAAATTGATGCTATCTGTTATTGGGAAGGGTATCTCAGAGATCACATGCCTTTCTTAGTCATAGCAGGGGTATATGATAGACATATATCTATTACTGGTGATGTTAACCTTGCTTTTGACCACCGGGTAAAAGTGGTGTTTGCTTTCATTTTGTAAATTTTCTTTGTTTTCCCTTTTTCAATGTTAATCTTTTTGTAGGACGTACCTTGAGACTGCACAAAGATCCTATTTCTGCTAAAAACTAATTTCTGCATCCACGATTACTAATTTTCTAATTGCTATTTTCCTTCTGTCACTAATATTTGAAACTCTTCTGTAGGGAATGTGTGTCTTATCTCCTCTGCTTGTTACTTTATTTTGTTATTATTGTATCATATGGACTCATGCATCTTGTGAAGTGACTTGAAAGTCGTTCAGTCATGTCTGACTCTTTGTGACCCCATAGACTGTATAGTCCATGGAATTCTCCTGGCCAGAATTCTGGAGCGGGTAGCCCCTCTTTTCTCCAGGAGATCTTCTCAACCCAGAGATCGAACCCAGGTTTCCTGCATTGCAGGAGGATTCTTTACCAACTGAGTCACAAGGGAAGCCCAAGAATAATCGAGTGGTTGGCCTATCCCTTCTCCAGGGGATCTTATCAACCCAGGAATAGAACTGGAGTTTCCTGAATTGCAGGCAGATTCTTTACCAACTGAACTATGGGGAAAGCCCTCATGAATCTTATTGCAGCACAAAAAAATCATACACACCACAGAAATGGATAAATGTGATTATGTTCCAATAAAACTCTATTTACGGACACAACTGAATTCATATGATAGTTATAATGTATGAACAGTTATTTCTTTTATTTTTTCAACTATTAAAATGTAGGAATAATTCTTAGGTCACAGATGGTATTAAAACAACCAGTGGATAGGATAAAGCTCACAGGCTAGAGTTTGACATTTTCTGGTCTAATTTATAAATTTAACCTTTTTTTGAAATACCTGATGCAACACTTGTGGAAGAAATCCAGAGTAACCATGCTAAAAGTATCCAAGGAAAGAGACCTCTGACTCAAAAATATAATATTTAATAGCTTCCAGAATAGGAACAGTGAATCTCACCAGTGTTTATTTGTTAGCTTGTCTTCTTTAACAGATTATTTTCACCAGAATACTTTCTTATTTTTTTAATCAATTAATTTATTTGTCTGCACCAGGTGTCAGTTGTGGCACATGGGGTCTTCTAGTAGTGACACTTGGAATCTTTAGTTGCAGCCTGAATACTCTTAGTTGTGACATGTGGGAATAGTTTCCCAACCAGGGATAAAACCTGGTCCCCCTGTATTAAGAATATGGAGTCTTAGCCACTGGACCACCAGGTAAGTCCAAGACTTCTTTATATAAAGTCTACTAGAATCACCTTCTGAGAATGGAGTTGTAGTTTTGTTGCTTATTTTCCCTGTTGTGACATTTATTTTTCAATAAATCTACAACAGACATCTTTGTCTAGAATCTCTAATGTTTCAGGAATTTTTCTAGACTCAGGATATAATTATAAACAAAATAGGCAAAAATCTCTGTATTCATAAAGCTTATATTCTAATGTGTCTTTTGATGAGAGAGGGTAGAGATAGGCATCAACAAATAAAAACAATATAAAATTAAATACTGAGATACCTGTGAAGGGTTAAGTAGTATTGAAAAAATAATGATCAAGGCAAAAGAGAAAAGAGTAATGGAGTTGGGTTAGTTCAATTTTAAAGCAAACAGAGATCTCACTGAGAAGATGACTTGAGAATAAAAGATTTAAAGGAAGTTAGTGAATTAGCCTTAGAAAAAGCTGGGGGCTGAGAATTCCTAGAAGCTATAAGAACCAGTGGGAAACCTGTAATTTCCCAAGGCCTATACATCTGCATCAGAGTGAAGCAAGAAAGGAGTTGCTGGAACAGAAGATTCAGGGTTGAAGTAGACTGTTTGTCTTGATTTAATTCTGTGAAGACAAATAGCTTAGCTAATTAGATGCATGTCAAAATTTAAGAGAGAAGGGAATAAAAGAGAGAGGTAGTGGGAAGAGTGAATGAGATGCTAAGGTAAAATGAAGGCCAGGCTTGAAAATCCTTCAGACAAAACCAATTAAACCATGTAAGCAAAACTAAATCTAGTTTATGTCGTGACCAAGCAAAATTTAGGTTATTTTTTTTTTTCCCTTTTTTTTTTGTATTTATTTATTTTTTTACATGAACTCCCAAACATGAACCCCCCTCCCACCTCCCACCCCACATCTTCCCTCCAGATCATCCCCATACACCAGCCCCAAATGTATTCTTTTTAATGGCTGAGTAATACTCCATTGTGTATATGTACCACAGCTTTCTTATCCATTCTTTTGAAAGAGAATTTAAATGGCATGAGTCATTAAATGGCATTCCCCTGATAAAACCTAGATGAACAAAATAAACTCTCAAATGGCTGAAGCTGCAAGAAAGATTCTGGACCTGTTCTTGACCATGTATATCCCTGTGGACCAAAATCTGTAGAGAGTATAGTCTACAAAAGCAGAGAGATAAAATGAAAGATGCATAAGGAAGATTGAAAAGATGATGTGGAAAGAATTTTGATATTCTTTGGATTCTACTTTACTCTGAAGTCTATCTCAGATCCTATCCTTGACTTCTACTGTACAGCCTAGAATATTTATAAGTGCACTATTCTTAAGTTAATTTAAATGGTACTGCTATTTGGTTGTTTGTAATGCAAACCCAAATTTAAAAAAAAATAAATTATCATTCAAAATGTAGTGGGCTGGGCAGTAGATTCAACTAAGGATTCTTTCTCAGTAGGTTGACAGATACCAGTCATTTTGATATTGTTTATTTACCCTAAGGCACATGCTAGGAAACCACAGGAATGGGAGATTTAAGGTAATGTCAAGTTACCAGCTCATATATATTGTCTGATATGTGTGAGCTCTGCTCTAGAAACCATGGAAATATTACCCAAGTAAACTGACGAAAATCTTTTACCTCAGAGGAGCTTATATTTTGTTAAATAGTTGTTCACAGGGAAATTTTGTTCTCTTTAATTAAGAACTTAAAATTGAAGCTAATTTTGTAAAAGGAAACTCTTTTTGCCTACTTTCAGATATATGTGGGAGAATGTGAGATTACCATGATAAAGAAAGGCATTCTGGAAATGGCCCGGGAAATTCTTCGTCTCTTCCCATTGCTATGAATCCTTGCTAGGCAGCAAATGGCAGTGTATCTAAAAACAGAAATACGGAGTCTCCATGCCTATTACTAAGAAACAGAGCCAAAAGAGTGGGGTCCAAATCGAATAGCAAGATTTCACAAGATTTCTGGATTTTTGCTAGCAGCAAACAGAACTCCTTCAAATGAAATTGCTAATACCAAAGTTTTAAGGATTAAAAAGTTTAAAGTTAATTCATACAGTTTATATTATTTTTGAATGATAACTGTTCTATAGAAGAATCCTCAATTTACTGAAAGCTTTAATTAAAATATGGACGTGATTCATATGTTTGAGGAGTTCATAATTAGGCTGTGCAAAGCTGTGAGGAAATAAATAACAGTGCAGAGTAGAGAAGAAAAATGTCCAGAGGGATGTGCACAATCATAGATATGGCAACTGCCAAAGGGCCCAGATTTACTCTAAGCCTGAATCTATACACTTGACATTCAGAGGAAAGCAGAATCTCACTTTAATGAGACAATTTTATCATCAACTTCTGCCTCCCTCATACAAGAAGCTAGCTGCTAAAAGCATTATGTTAATGATTGACTTTAAAAGCAAACCTTGAAATAAGAAGTCCTAAAACTACTACTTTATTCATACACTTTTACATTTATTTAGTGGAAATTTTTAAAATCATTTTCTATGCATT
This sequence comes from Oreotragus oreotragus, assembly GCA_006410675.1. Taxonomy (NCBI): domain Eukaryota; kingdom Metazoa; phylum Chordata; class Mammalia; order Artiodactyla; family Bovidae; genus Oreotragus; species Oreotragus oreotragus. The sequence continues at coordinate 420,091 of SJYX01006991.1, forward strand.
CTACTATGAATGCATTTGTAAATAGTGCCTTAGTGTCCTGTGGAAAAATAAACACAAGATTCATCCAAGAATAACAACAATAATATAATAGAATAAGATAGGGAGACCTAATCCATAGAATCTCAGACTTTAGGGCTAGAAAATAATTTAGAGATTATTTAAATCAATTCCCTTCATTTTGAAGAAAAATAAAGTTCAGATAAGTTAAACGCATATACAGTGCCAGGAATAGATTCAGATATTCCAAATTAAAGTGGCAGCCAGAACTACAGAGGAGCCAAAGTCTGTACAGTCTTACAGGTAAAGAAAACATGCATACATACACACACCCACACCCACACAAACATACATGAGCTCCACTTTCAAGTGTTCTTTGTTCTTATTTTTGTTTAATGCACAAAAGCACTACATTTTATTGATTCGTAAATATATATTGAGAACATACCATATACCAGGCTTTCTATTAAATGTTAGCAAATACAGTGTCTGCCCAAGTATTTGTCTTCTAAAACAAATAAATCTACATGACCATGCTTTGAAATAAGGTTATATTAAATCAGATTTTATCTATGCCATGAAGCTATGACTCCTAATTCTCACTAAAATTATAATTCTAAAGGCATAGATACTGCTTGAAATAGTATTTTCAGAAAATTGCAGTGGATGACATAAATAAATAGCATGCCATGCTACAGTTTCCTATAAGAAAGAACAGATCAAGTTATGATTGCCACAGGATGGGAATCTGAGAAGCTGATAAAGGGGTATTAGTCTCCCTGCAGGATCAGGCCATCAGTTCAAGAGAAAAGCATAGAGAATTCAAATACCATCCATACTTTTCCAGTGGCAAACAATGTTCCCTCTGAGATAGTAAAGGATGACATGCATGGGTGGATTTCTGTAGGACAGTCATTTTCCACAGTAGCAATTTTTACAAGTTACCTAGTTAATTAGAGGGATACCAAAAGATGGCAATATGATGGAAAGGTCCCAGAAAGCAGAGAAATATGTGAGGAAGTCAAGATTTCTAGATAAAATCTGCCTGAAGACTGGGTTCTATATAACATTCTATAGAATCCTTAGGACATAGTAAGCACCTCATTAACTTGGTGGATTATTGACTAAATTAATGATATTGTTATCATTCGCCTTTGTAAGTAACGTATTACATTCAGTCTTTCTTTGAATACAGATTGCTTTGATACCTATCATATTCAAAGTAATCTGATAGATTCCATTGATAATAAATACAAAGTAAAATGGACACAGTTCTGAACTCAAAGACTACAGAGTATAGTCAAGGACCTGTAACAGGCTTACCCATATCTAATTTATAAAGAAGTATAATAATGCAAATAATTGACAGAAGTAAAATTCAAAGGAAAAAGTCACTGTTGTCAGAAGAAAAACCAGTATCTACAATTTGATTATAAGTAAGAAAGAAACTGAGATGGAAAGAACAGAGGGTCACTGGCTTCTAAGAGAAACAGTGCAGAATACGGTTGGGCCAGGTTATAATGTATAAAAACAATGAGTAATCAGAAAAGGGGTTGCAAGTTACAACAAGATCAAATCTTGAAAGCTTTGTAAATTATTCTTAATTTTCCATTTATGTGATGGTATAAAGAATCTGAAGGTCTGTGAGCAGTAGGGTCAGAATTAAGTGGCTGTGTAATGTTTAATGCGACAGTCATTTGTGATAGATAGAAAAGGAAGAATTCAGAAACCACATGTGTATAAATAAATTTGATGGCCATAACAAAGGCCCATATTAATAAACTTTAAAAAAACTATTATTTCCCGTGAATTTTAATGTAGGAAGACTTAATTGCAAAAAATAATACCTTAGTTCATATAAATTGGATATTTTATAATAAACTCTTTAAAGTCAAACATTGTGTGTTTTAGCAATGTCAAAGGAGTAATAAAAAATCAATGTAATATTAGTACTCCTACCTTACATTATAGCAAACTCGTAGCTATTATCGACTAAATGCTTTGAAAGTTCTTTAAGGAACATTATAATAGAGTTTTTAATGGAAAAAAAGAAGGTCAGTTTCACAGCAAGAGAGGTCTGCATCAAATGATAGAAGAAATTCACAGTTCACTGCCTTTTCTATAGTGCATCTTCTGTTTCTTGCTTGAGTTTGGGGCAGATAACAATGGCAGGTGGAGGTGGCAAAGGTCAAATTGCTCTGAAGGTGTTGAACTAAATCATTATATATATATAAGAAATGATAGAAAAGGCATGAGCAGAATTCTCCAGGGAAAGAATCATTAAAATAAAAATTATTTGCCACTGTCCTACAAAGGCTGGATCTCTGTTGTCCTAATGTTGCAATCAGTTCTTGATTACCCACACTAATTGGAGAAGTAGTGCCACATTAATCTCAGGTTCGTTTACATGGGATGACTGACTCAAGGACACTTGATAATATCCATGGCCTGTTGAGCCTCTTTGAGATCCATGTTCTAATGATCCAGTACCAGTATTCTATCACCAATTCTTAGGACTTGTAGAGTACCCTTGAAAAGACTGAAAAGGAGTGAAAAAAACAGAAAAAAATGAGTATTCCATTTTACTTCTTTAACTATAGAGAACCAGGAAAGGCATAACAACAACTAAAGTACAGTTTTCACAGAATTCAGCTAGGATATACTGCCAGGGCAGCTGTGAATTTCATTCTATGATGGAAACAACGTTCATTTCTAAAACTACAGAAAATAGACTAAAACTTAAATCTACTGTACAGTAGGTACATTATGGTAGCATGCTACCATAGTGTCCTATTGTGTATGTAGATACAACTGTGTAGTTGTACCCTGCACAACTATATCACTTCAAAATCTGACTTCAGGGACCAATAGAATCTGCCATATATCATGTTCAGACACACTAGAATTGCAGAAAGTAATTAAAAAACCGTGGATTGTGCAATTTCTCGCTCCCCCCAACCCTCTCACATGTGCACGTGCATATGTTACTCACAGATCAATGTGCACTTCTAATGGAAGTTTTATTCCATAATTCAGAAAACAATTATCAAATGTGCCTAATAATTTCCATAAAGTTTAAGGATGTTCACCAATCCCCTAAAACTTTCTCTAGTGAAAGACTGAGTTTTTTATCTAGAGTACAAAGCCTTCAGTTCTAATCAGTTCTACCCAGTAGTTAATAAAGCCTTGTGCTAAGGAAAAGAGACNAATGTGCACTTCTAATGGAAGTTTTATTCCATAATTCAGAAAACAATTATCAAATGTGCCTAATAATTTCCATAAAGTTTAAGGATGTTCACCAATCCCCTAAAACTTTCTCTAGTGAAAGATTGAGTTTTTTATTTAGAGTACAAAGCCTTCAGTTCTAATCAGTTCTACCCAGTAGTTAATAAAGCCTTGTGCTAAGGAAAAGAGACTGCATCTGAGTGTGTCTGTCTTTCAGTATGGATGTCTAGGAAGTGAAAATAATCATAGTCATACTCATAATTGTAAAAACAATAAATGCAACACCAAAATCTGAAGATTATATTTAAACTTCTTAATATAAGCCTTTTGTTTAAAATAACTGGGGAAAACAGTTGCTTTATAAGTGATGAATAGGAAATCTCAAGATTTTTAAAAACTACTTAACCCAAGATTGTAAACTTAGTCTAAACATCCCTTTAGAATAGGAAATTCTTAAGAACTTCAGTGTTAACACTGAATCTGTTTAAACTAAAGCAATGCTTTGCCCACGATGCAGTGTTCCTTTAAAAGCTTAGCACATCTTTTCCTCTAAGTTTACGTTCTTTATCACTTTATATCTTGTTTTGATAGATATGTGGCTTTGTGATACACAGAACAGTTTTTGTTATTTCTAGAAGAGAATCAGACAGCTCCAAAACCTGTCAGGGAAGCCTAGGGGAATGGTAAATATGGTTCACTTTTAAGGGAAAATCTTCCAGTGTGCCTGGTGTTGTGACCACTGACTTGCTCAAGGGGCAGGCAGAGAGATGGAAAGCAGAGTCTGCAAAGTGATTGAAAGATAAGCAGTTGGGAGGGTAGAATCCCTGCTGTGAGAATGACAGGCAACTTCTTGCAGGCTTGATGAGATTCTCACTTTAATCAGGTGGCATCAAAGCACTGGGACCTGAAGACTACGGAGCTTGTCCTCCCAGCAAGGCACTGCTGCGTGTTATTTTCCCATATACAAAGAAAACTGAAGCTTTTGAAATAGAAACATTTGTTTACAAATTTTGGAATCTTTTTTCTTAAATATTACCACCCTTGTGACAATCCAGTTACACATCTACTTTAATATGAATTAGGACAATATGGTCCTTCTGTACATGTTTTGTTATTGTTCCTGTTGTTGTTGATAAAAGTATAGATGGCCTAGAGATATGGTGAAAACTTAATTGTTTTAACTGAAGGTACTAAATTTGGGAAAGTGATAAGGCATTTTTCCAACCAAGGTTACGCTTCTACTTCATCCATCACTCATATAACACCTTCTATATCCTTGATGGTGGCTCTCTCCCATTATCTGTCTTTAGCATATGTCTCAAGATTGTATCTTTGGTCCTATTCTTATTGTTCCATCAGTTCAATTCGCTTCAGTTCAGTCGCTCNACTTCATCCATCACTCATATAACACCTTCTATATCCTTGATGGTGGCTCTCTCCCATTATCTGTCTTTACCATATGTCTCAAGATTGTATCTTTGGTCCTATTCTTATTGTTCCATCAGTTCAATTCACTTCAGTTCAGTCGCTCAGTCATGTCCGACTCTGCAGCCCCATGAATCACAGCACGCCAGGCCTCCCTGTCCAACACCAACTCCCAGAGTTCACTCAAACTCATGTCCAGCGAGTCAGTGATGCCATCTAGACATCTCATCCTCTGTCGTCCCCTTCTCCTCCTGCCCTCAATCCCTCCCAGCATCAGAGTCTTTTCCAATGAGTCAACTTTTCCCATGAGATGGCCAAAGTATTGGAGTTTCAGCTTTAGCATCACTCCTTCCATTGAACACCCAGGACTGATCTCCTTTAGCATGGACTGGTTGGATCTCCTTGCAGTCCAAGGGACTCTCAAGAGTCTTCTCCATCACCACAGTTCAAAAGCATCAATTCTTCAGCACTCAGCGTTCTTCACAGTTCAACTCTCACATCCATACATGACCACTGGAAAAACCATAGCCTTGACTAGATGGACATTTGTTGGCAGAGTAATGTCTTTGCTTTTGAATATGCTATCTAGGTTGGTCATAACTTTCCTTACAAGGAGTAAGTGTCTTTTAATTTCTTTGTTCTCAGACCTTGCCCTTCATTTTAGTCTTTGCTTCCACTTAAGATGCACAGTCTCCTCCTTCTATCAGGTGCATTTTCTCTTTTCTTTCATGACTGATTCTTTCATTAATTCATGCATGACTTTCTAGGTCATAAGATTCACTGTCTTGTCAGTGTCCACAGCACTGTATTTAATTTTCCACTTCTATGTTCATTTTGCATTAAATTTGCTTAGATTCCTACCCCTTTTGAAAAGCTTGTCATTTAAAAAAATGTTTAAATTTGTGCCATTAAATTAGCATTCACTTTTCTTCATTGCTCTTTGCTATTTTTACTTTCAACTTATCTTTTTTACCCCACTTTTTGTCATTACTTTCAATCTCAGGATAATTAAAGAATTATCCAGTCATATTTTTTCTCATCCCTGTTGCTTGAAGGAGGGAAGTACTAGTGTAATGAGAATGAATGTGGTCAAAACATTTTGTGATCAGACAGAGCTGGATTTTGCATCCAGTGCTACCTAGATAAGTAGACTTAGTTACCATTCCTATCACTTTCAGCCAATAGTTATAATACTTACAATCGAGGATTTTTAAAAGATAAATGTGTTAGGGAAAGCACACTGACAGAAACTGCCCAGCCTGGCCAGGCACCATAGTAACCATTTGCATGAGTTGTTTTAGGGCTGGAGGTCCTGGCAAGGAACATGTAACTAATAAGCCACCCCAACCAGAAGAGTTCAGGAAAGGTCAAAAGGAGACACCACATGTCCGGCCACCTCCCAGAATCCTCCTCTCTGGCATCTATCTTGGCTGAACAAGGCATGCACCACCATGAAGGACTCTGAGTCAGATGATTGGCTAAAAACAACCGAGAAAATAGTCCCATCACCATAAAACCCAAGACTGCCAGCCACGTGGCAGAGCTGTTTTTCTGGGTTCCCTTACCCTATTGCTCTCCACCAAGGTGTCCTTTCCCAATAAAATCTCTTGCTTCGTCAGCAGATGTGTCTCCTCGGACAATTCATTTCTGAGTGCTAGACAAGAGCCCAGTTTCGGGCCCTGGAAGGAGACCCTTTCCTGCAGCAAATGCATTATCCCATGTTCAGTACTTGGGCAATTAGAGGCATTAAAATACATTATTTCCTTTCTTCTCTTGTTTATGTCTCAATACAAGTAAAGAAATAGGTAAACTTAATTATAAACCACGTAGAGAAAAACTCCCACTCTGGGCTTTAATTATAGCATTAAGAATATTATTTTATGATTCATACTTAACAATGTTAATATCCCAAATGTTTGCTTGTGAAGAACAAGGCTGTATGATGTAAAAGACCTGAGTTCTAATCCCAGCTATGTCACTCCCTTGCTATATGACTGGGAAAGTTAATTAAACTGAATTTCACAATGCAGGATGCAGGATGCTTGGGGCTGGTGTATGGGGATGATCCGGAGGGATGATGTGGGGTGGGTGGTGGGAAGGGGGTTCATGTTTGGGAGTTCATGTACACCCGTGGCAGATTCATGTCAATGTATGCCAAAACCAATAGAGTACTGTAAAGTAAAATAAAGTAAAATGGA